>JAOEHY010002181.1:12239-101608 GCA_025447955.1 Psilopsiagon aurifrons
TGCTCTGTGTCTCTGCAAATTAAACACCTCCAACAAGTGTGAAAGCATTATAAGGAATTTGCCTGAGGACACAAAGAGACTCTTGCAGTACTGGGTTTAGATCTCAGTAATTTGGATTTGCCATGAGGCGATAAGTAACAAAGAACATACTCTTCTGTGGCAGTTAGATACTGTTCCAGGCATCTAGCTCAACTTTCCACCTACTAAATATTATTTCAGTTTTGCTGCACTGTATCCCCAAGTCTTAAAGGACCTTTGATGTGACTTTCATTTCAGTAATAGGTTTCATAGGTTGGGTGTACTTAATGGCAAGGAAGGAATCCTTTTTCCGTGCTGCTTTATCTTTCCCTCTGTTGCGACACATTTGTCTGGAGTGTCAGGAACACGAACAGTCAGTTTATTTGTGGAGTATATTTCTAATCACAAAAGTATTTGAAGCAGTTGAACAATTTAGATGATCTTATGCAAATGGGATTGAATGTTGTGACTAGATAATTGTCCCTTTGCTTCAAGGTACCTGTCAAAGCAGATACAAGTTTTTGGTTGGAATGAAAATTCCTGAAAACTACAGCTTTTTGGTTATTGGTGCTCAGTGTGAAAGCAATTGGTAAATCTTATCAGCATCCCATCTACACCCTGCAAGGTCTGGGGAAGAGTTGTTTCCACTGATGAAGAGTAGTTTAAGAGCATACAAACATCCCCATGGCTTTTGAAGTTTAAGGCAAGGTTGAGCTTTGCAGCAGCACGCTAGGCAGTGGGAACCTCATCCTTTGATGAACCACACAGGTTTCCACAGGCTTTGCCGCCAGGCCCCGTGTTCAAGGTGGAAAAGCAGTATGAAATTAGGTGCCAACCTGGCAAAGGATTCAAACGCGTTACTCAAGTTCAAACACATGAGCTGGTTTTTCAAACACATGCATTGGTTTTAATTGAGATTACTCAGGCACGTAAATGCATGGCTAGCTCATGGCCTTGAAACTATTTTGGTTTTAAATACTGTGGTGCAGGGTGGGGTTTTGTTGATTGATGGTCCTTTGCTGCTAACTGCCATCCCGCGTTAGAACTGCTCGATTTGGTTATCTGGATTAGTGTCTCTAATTTCATTTCCTCTCGGGTGTTAATCAGGAAGGTTTTTTCTCTAATGTGTGTATGCGCATCCTGTTTGCTCTGAAATGTGCCATTCCATTATTTGGCTCTAATTATTGCTGTACCCACTGCCCAGGCTGTTGCTTAGGTCCCTGGTCTGCTACTTGTGAAGGAACAGGGTTTCAAGTACAGACATTGCCCTGTAATAACTGTGGATGTTCTGCCACCCACTGCGCTGCAAGGAAGGCAGGGAAAGTTCCAGCAGCTTTCTTCACCATCACTAGGCAGGGTGATGAGTGTTAGCATCACCCCCATTTCACAGATAGGGAAACTGCAAGTACAGGAGGATTAAGCTTCTCTTTTCAACATCAGCTTTTGATTTTTCTGTTTTAAACATGTAAAAATAGGCATTTGTGAGCACTCACACACCCAATCCCAGATGCATCATATTCATCATCCCTGAAAATTCGTGCACAACTGAAATGGAAACCACTCATACATGTGGTGTTACGTTGCATTAATGTCACATATAAGTCAGGAAAAAAAGAGGCTTATATTCTACCTTATTCTGGTTAACCTTTCTTTTTCATTACTAGTGCTTAAGATCTTCAAACCATAAGGAGGCGAGGGGATCTAACATCTAAGAAGAGCTTTCTTTAAAGATGTAGATTGCATTGTAGGAAATGAGAAGCAATAATCAAAGGAAGTTCTTCATTTTCATTATCAGTTCTCTCCGTCTCATTTCTCACAGTAGAGTACTTCTGTATATTCAGCCCCTCTCAATTCTCTTTATTAGAGCATGGAGCCTGCCAGCGTCTCATCGCTGTAGCCTCTGCATGGCCACAATCACCTTCCCCAGGCCCACATAGATTTTGCCTCTGCTTTTAAACAACTCATTTTCAAACCTAGCAAAAGATGCAGCTCTTTTCCCCCAAAAATCAATCACTATCAAAGCTTATATTTGTCTAGCCTCATTCAGAGTGTGCTGGCTTGAAGACCCTTGGATTCAGCAGCCTTTGAATCAGGTTGTAAGCATTGATCCTCCTCCCTCGCTTGTGTGCGAGTGATATCCAAGTCATCTATAAGCCAGCCTCAGCCAGGAAATCTGATTAGCCTGGCCAGCGAGGTTGGCATGGCTTCAGCTGGTGAGAAGACAGGGCTGAGAAGAGAATGTGTAAATGTTTGCAATAGTTGGTGACAATGAATCTTCTATGCTGACGGCTGAATGGGATCTATTAAGACATTCAGAGATGGGTGCATTTCGGATCACATTCAAGAAAGCCCTAAACACATGTTTACATCCCGTTGATTTCAGTGAATGGAATGGACTGAGGTAGAGAAATATTTTGCTCTGTCCCTCCCTCTGCAAGCTAAGCACAGTGGGCAGCCTGTCAGAATAGCAGTCGTTTTCCATCTTTGCACGTGTTCCAAACAGCTGCATAAAGCCAATGGCAATAGAAAACCCAACTCTTGGATATCAGAGAGCAGTGTGCTTCACTGGTACCCGTTAAAGTTTCCAGAAAGCACTCCAGTAACCAGTTTGAATTTTAAGAGGTTTCTGAACCGCTGTGAGCATCCAGCTCTGTGCCATTGTTGCTCCACTGA
The DNA here is from genome assembly GCA_025447955.1 of Psilopsiagon aurifrons. Taxonomy (NCBI): domain Eukaryota; kingdom Metazoa; phylum Chordata; class Aves; order Psittaciformes; family Psittacidae; genus Psilopsiagon; species Psilopsiagon aurifrons. The sequence continues at coordinate 14,931 of JAOEHY010002181.1, forward strand.
GCTTTCAGTGCCAGCTCACACATTTGCAGAGGTTTGTCTCTGTGAGCCACATTTGGGGAAACAAGAAGAGCAGATGTGGAGAGGGTTGTAACCATCATGACCTACTGTTCAGCTGCAGAGCCTATCCTTCACCACCTTTCCTCCCCGCAGAGGTCATCCAGCATTAGTGTAAGCACGTGGCAAACCTTTCCTCCCTATCATGCTAACACTTTCCAGCCATGCTCCAACAGCAGCTTTTGCTGGGGCTATTGCACGTTATTCTTTCCCTTCTCAGGATCTTTGCTTTTGCAGAAACTCTTATTCCCATGACGCAATAGCTCATAGCACATTGAATGCATCCCAGAAACACAGTCCCTGGCTTCCTTTCCATCCTTTCCCTCTCCCAGGAGCATGTTGGACAGAGCTCAGCACACAACTATCCTTGCTCTGGGTAGGAAACAGAGGTCAGAAATCTGGAGCCGTAAATCTGCCGCCAGTGGCTATTCCTGGTTTTAGCTCTGGTTACAGAAACATGCTCTGGTGACAGGTGAGTTTGCTGGCCCTCGTTAGGTGAGAAGAAATGTTGAAATACAGGATTTCTGTGTCTTGCTCTCCCTTCCTCGATATGATGCAGGAGAGAAACAGTAATTCACCCCCCTGAACACTGAAGTCTTAAAACTGCTGTGAATTCATATTCCTCTGGTGTCTTGCCAAGGAGCACTTCTGCCTTTTCCCATTTCCATAAACGTTACAAGCCATAATGGAAGGACAGAGTGTCTAGAAGACAGCAGAGGCCCCTTCCGACACCCTAACACCGGTACTGGGATTTGCTCCCTGCTTTGCCTCCCCTACCATGCTGGGGAACATGTCATTGAATGGCACAGGGGCAGTTTGTCTCTTGGGTATTGTTGAATCCGGGAAGGGAAGGAAAGGAAAGGGCTTCTTCCATCTCTGCAACTCTCTAGCTCACAAAAATATCTTAAGGCAATCACAGATCTATTCAAACACAACATATCCGTAGTGCTGAGTATCCAAAAAATTACCTAGAGCTGGTAGCTGTAAAAATACACAGTATTATACCTACTTACTATATATATACAGACACATGCACACATTTAGATATGCATACACAAGCATATGTTCCTACAGTATACACAATGAAGTATACAGGGTATGTACAGTTGAAGTTGGCAGCAATCTGTGGCCAATGTGTGGGGTTTGGTTTGGTTTTGTTTTCTCTCTACAATACAAACCAAACCATCAGAACTGGCAGTAGGAGCCATGAGAGCTTCTTAGGTTGGAAAAGAACCTGGAGACTGATGACAAACACCTCTTAACAAAAGCTGAATGCATCCCAACCAGTCATCGATCTATTGCCAAGGGTCTGGAGTGTTAAACTGCAAGCAAAGTACATGCAAATGCTGGCACTGGAAACATAAACCTGTCCTACAGCATATTTGTTCCAATGGGGTATGTCTTCCCCACCACACTCATAGGAATTTGATGCCTGATTAACAAAATCTTATATATGTACACTATATTACATTTCAGCCATGCTTGGCTGAAATACCAGTGGCCTGGATTAACAGCAGGCTGTTGTCAAGCAATATATAGGACGGGGCTTAAAAAGAAAAGGACACTCAGCAAGTCACCCTCAGACCCTTACTGAGATGAAGAGTGGTTTGGGGAAAGTGGTGTGTATATATTGCCTTGCAAGGCCTCGTGTTCTGTGGTTTCATCTAAGAGATGCACACCATTGCATTGCTGAACATATACAGGATGTGAGCCAGTGGTTTCAGGAAATGAATGGGCTTAATTCTGATCACGTTTGCACAGTGATAAATGAGCAGTCCAAATCCCCTGCTGCCAGTGGGGCCCTACCACAGTTATCACACTGGACTCAATGATCAGTCCTGGCCTGCTGTGGTATGAGGGATGTCAGAAATCATTTGTCCAGGCTATAAAGAATAACAGCTTGCCCTTCCTCTAGTGTGCACACATAAAAATATAAGACTTGCACAGCCCATTGCGTGAAAGGGTCATTTAGCTTAATACACCCCTAAAGCCCTTCCTCTGTACTTAGTCTGTGCCAGTCAGCAACCTGGAAATATCCTGAGCCAAACTTTGCATTTGGCCCAAAAGTCTTGAAAGCCACCATTACGCCGATCCTCATTTAAGTTTCCTTTTCTTGATGCCTTTATACGTCACCCTCCACAACACGATGTGCCAGTAATTTCCACCACTCACTAATACATTGTCTGAAAAGTACTTGAGTTTGTTTGCTTATGTTTTTAAGCACAAGCTTGCCTCTTTTAAGCTCATGTCTCTGATTGCCTGAATAACCACCTAACTCGACTCCAGTGGATGCCCAAGGCTCCTAAGCTTTTATTTTAGTTGAACACACCTAGTTATGTGAGAAGCATTCAAACCTGCATTCAGCAAACAAGATTCAGCAGAGAGGACTGTATTTTACTGGGGGGCAAAAGGCAAACATCTGCCTTTCCACAAAGACACACAGACACCTAAGTCCTTTTTAACTCAGCCACCTATGTGGGCATTGCTTGTATAATAAAATGGACAGACCTGGGATAACGCATGGAGTTGGCATGCCCTTAGTTCTTTTAAACACATTTGATAAAACTTGGTTATTAACCTTAGTATAAGTTTTGACAGCACAGAAAGTACTAGGTCAGATAGATTTTAATCTTGGCCTTCAATGGGTATTAACAAATCCATAGTCCATTTAGGCTGGGCATCTGCTTGCTATAACCCCATTAAGTACTACACTGAGGCCACGAGCACGTTATAGGGAAATTTCAAAGACAATACTGCCAAGGCTCATGAAAATCAGTGGCAGCTCAGTTCTGACTTGCAATAAATCACAGCAAATACCATTTGAGAGGAGTCCAATCTTACTGATTTTTGAAGGACATGGAGAGAACTAAGGACAAAAGTTACTGCAAGAACCCAGCCCAACAGAGTTGGTTCGGTATTATTTAGCTACATTCTCTCTTAATGGGAAGTAAAGGAGGAAATCCCCCTTTCTTCCTCATAGACAAAAAGATGAGTTAGAGTTTCAGCGTGAGAATCTTGTCTCCCTCCTGCTGCTCGGTATTCCTCTGTTCTCCAGTCTGCAGCAATGGCTGCATAATACTTCAGTATTAAAGTGTTCTGACCTCAGCCTAGGTTGAACACCTCAGGAATTAGTCAGCAAGAACAGGAGCGAGCCATTATCAGGCAGAGCAGTCATGTGTTTCTTCTCTGAGCCAGCTCTGGGATGAACAGAATTATAAAGCAGTTTACAGAATCATGTAGAAGTGTGATATATGCAAATCCTTTGATTCTTAGCTGGAGTTATTATTGGATGGATGATAACAGTTAATTGAATGTGGGGGGGAACAATACAGGAATGGTTGGAAGTGAAGTGCCCTTTTGGTCTGTGCAGTTTATCCAGAAGAAAGTACCCCCACGTGCGCTTACATCTGCACAGCCAAGAAACTGGAAGGACTTCAGGACTTGTCCTGCAGTTAACATAGCCTACAATGTGAACAAGAGCCAAGTTGTGAAGTCACTGGGATCCCTGCCATTCGATTTCCTTCGACCTGAGTGGAAAGGTCACAGCCTCTATGTTTATAAAGTGACTAAGGCTAATAAACAGCTGGGCTATCTTTTGGTAGCAGAAGGTGTCATTGTATCTGCTATGTGGGTGGGAAAACTCCTTACTTCCATTTGGTGTCTCTTTTGTCTATTCATTCATTCCAGGCACTCGAGAGCAGAGCTTGCTCTAAAAGCTGCCGTTTGTCTCCTGAGGAGCAGGCAGTGTGTGGACCCTTAGTTGGGTCATGAAATGATGCTATGACCATCAGTGACTTGATGATAGCTGCACTTTTACCCCCCTTTCCTCACAACAGCTCACTTCAATTGCAAGAGGATTTTCCCTGAGTATAGTTCACAAGGAAAAGATGATCCTTGGCAAAACAGGAGAGGCCAGAAGGTTCAAGGACAATTGCAGGGCTACTGAGATAAGGATTCTACTCAGATGAGTTTGGGCAGAAGCGCTTTGACAGCAAAGACTGAAATCTGCCTGTGTAGTATGAATGAGCCTTTATTCTATGACCAAATGCATACCAGATGCTGGGATTAAAACTGAAACTTTTCCCTACAGTCCTAGGAAGGCAGAATAAAATCCAAATATGGGCCACTTTAAAGCTCAGCAGCATCTGAAAGCTGCTTTGCTGTGATCTCTGGTGGTTCTGCTCTTTGCAGGTGCAGTGGTCGTAGTAGACAGGAGGTTCAGCTGCTGACAGCATGGAAAAAGCTTCACACAAACAGGTCACTTCTCAGTTTTGGAGCGAAGCTGAAAGTCATGTGAATGACCGAATATTGGGTCCCCCTCCCGCCACAATCTGCTGCAGCAATTACACTCCTTTGCGAAAGGAAAGCTTAGTAAAACAAGGGCTGAGCTCTATGCAATACATCTGACCTGCTCTCTCTTTGATGCTAAGAGGTACCAAGGATGCTATAGTGTTTACTCTGCTCTGTCTTCTCTGTTTAAGCTGTGAGTAGTTCAGGGCAGGGGTTGTGTCTTATCCTTTGAACAAACAGCGGCTCTGGGCTGAAGGAAGTTCAAGCATATCTCCCAGCCTGGGTATTTTAGCATGCCCAAGGAGCCTGGCTGTGAAAGCTCAGGGGAACAGCACATCAGGTTCAACTCTGAAACTGACAGCATACATGACGGGGGGGGAACATATAGTAAACAACTCTGGGTTTTTACTGTTTATTTGATAGAGGTTTGGGGGATGTAGGTGGTTTGTTTCTATTTCTTTTTTCCAGTCACATCATAGTTTCTTGGGTTGTGCCACGTTATAGTGAGAATTGATGGTTTGTTCCTGTGGAAGTAGATGGAGCATTCAAAGAAACAACACCCTGTCAGTTATGAGCAGATTTAACATCCCTGCGAAGCTACCATCTGTCACTAAGAAAGGGAAATTAAAGCAAGATGCCTGAGATTCAGACGGCTGCCAGGGCTTGACTCTCTCCTCACTTTCTGCTTTCCCTCTGAGCAGTGATTTGTTGTAGGTAAGCATCAGCAGAAAAACAGGCTGATGTAGTTCAGGTGTTGTGTCATTAAAAGAGCATTTCTGTAACTTCTTGGAAATGAGAAGCTGTTTGGTTTGTTTGGGGGCTTGTGTTTGTCATTGATAATTGTCAAGCCCTGGGGCTAGAATTAGCTTTTCTGCACCATGTATTTATACAGGAGAAAACGGTGCTTTAAAGATCATGATTTTCCCGCTGTTAACAAAATGGTTGTACCACATGCTCTTTGCTCTTTGCTGAGGCTCAGAAGAACGCAATGCTAGCAGCTCTGTTCATCTCATGCCATCAATAGCACAGGAAGTGGTTCTCTGAGTATTTCCTAGACAACTATAAAGAAGGAAGTACTCACCAAGGCAAGACTCCCCTATGGGTCCAGACCCCAAGGCTAAGGATAATTATATTCATATGGGGACACCCACTATATATCCCAGCCTACAGACAAGGGCAGTGCCTGTTTCATAGTTGACTTAATCTAAGCATGGAGGAAGATGGTATTCTACAAGTCAGATGGATTCACTGCTGGCAGAAAGAACCGATACTTGGGATGCTGTAAAGGCATTCAAAGGGACTGCTGAGAGCGAAGGAAGAGTTTGGATAAAGAGGAATTTCACAGGACTTGAGGAACTTTGTATGAATTTGTATTTTGGTATTTCCATAAAGGGTTGCCAAAACTCCAGCCATAGACAGAGAGTGAAGGACTCATCTGTGGCACTGCACTGGGAGGTTATCTCTGCTGTGGAATCTTTGTAGTGCCTCATTGCACTGGAATGCAGCATCCTGCCCTGAGGGCACTGAGCTCTTTCAGGGGAATGGTGAAAATGATGCTAGAAGTATTTTCTCCCTTTTCTGGGGACATAGTATCCCTAGCAAGCTGTAAGCACCGAAATGACCAACTCAGCTTGTTGGGGGGTTGGGTTTTTTTCTCTCATCCAAATCAGCCAACATGGAATGGTAAAAAAGCAAGCATGCCAGAAGATGGGTTCATCAGCTTTCCTGCCCTTTGCAAGGTCAAAATGATGACCATAAAAAAGGCCACATGTAGGATTATTCCCATGCTGATAAAACACAAATTAATTCCTAGAAGTGTATTGATATGCCCAACATGAAAATCACAATTCGCTGAAAGTAGCTGGACCAACCCGTGACCATTATCAAGGCAATAGTTTTTACCAAAAAGGATAGAGATCCAAAGACATGAACTGTTCACCATGATTAATAAAATTCATAATACTAAGTCAGATGTTTTCATCTCCAATGAGTTTTAATAACTCCAACTTGAAATTTTACTCTATATGCTTCTTTTTTTCTCCCTTTATCTTTGATGTCCCCATCATTCTGCCACTAATATTCCTGCCTAACTTTTTGTCCTTAAGTCCCTAAATATATTATGTATGAAAAGACAATTCTTGAGGCAGAAAACCAATGGGGAACAGAAGAAAGATGAGATATATTCTTTTTCTTCTAATGTTCAGAGAGCAGGACAGGGGAATTAGCTTGTTCCTTGTTCTCTCACTGAATTACCATGTTTGAAGTTTAGCTACTGAACCTATTCATGCCGTGATTCTCTCTCTGTTAATAAGGGTAATGACTGCCTGCGATGGCAGCGTAGAGTTTGATCCACTGTGCTGTAAAGCATTCTGAAACTCTTAGCAGATAGGGTGCAGGAATAATGCTTACCTTCAAATTACGGACCATTCAAACCTATTCCTAAGTGAAGCGCTGTCCCTTTAAGTCATTAAATATGTAACTGCAATACAGACACACTTAAATAAATTATTTAAAGTTATTTCTAGCTCTGTGTGGGAGGTGGGTGGGCAATGAAGTTGATACTTTGTGGTTAGAGCAGCCTTTAGCCTTTACATTTCTCCCCGCTTTTACCCAAGCTTGGGGTTCCCTTGTCTTTTTAGCTTCTCTGTGTGATACAGACAATTGAGTTGGCTTTGATCAAACTTTTGGGGGGTTGTGGCAGCTTGTTCTAATTCCTGTTTTCTCAGGCCTATTTATGTACCTTCATAATGTCAGTTTGCAGCATACATCGTCAGCTTCTCACTGTCCCTTTGGTGACAGGAAGGACTCCCCATGAAGGCTTGTCAGACTCTTGGCTTCTTTACTTTTAATTTAAGCATTAAAACGTATCATTTGCAAGGGATCCTAGTGGCTTTTTTCATGAAACTTCTTCTGTCTACAACCCAAACTCAAAAATCATTCTGAAGCCTGAATTACAGCCCTGAGAATGTTCCTTAATGAACCCAAGCATCAGTGCCAATTTCTCTCCCCATCTATCACACATTTAATCACTGCAGTACCCAGATACAAACAGTGCTGTTGCAGGACACGGAGTAAATTACACTGACCTCAATACTGACCTTCTCCATTTTGCCACACTTCTTTGCCTTCTATTTCCTCTTATTGTTGGCAATTAAAAATGTGTTAGGAAAAATTCTTAGACAATTTGACAACTCTTTTAAACAAGCAAAGAAAAAGCATATGTAGCTTTGCCTGAATTTAGTATGAATAGGATTTACTTTCAGAGAATATGGAAAATAGCGATGCTAGAAGATGAAAAGAGCAATGATTCTCTGAAAAACCTTATCAGAAAGGTTCCTACGGGATCAAAAAATACCGTTGCTATTGACTGAGACCTGGATTGAGAAGGAACTACCCAGCCTCATGCCCTAAGAACAGTCACATCACTGACATACACTTCAAAGCTGACTATATCATTCCTGTACATGGCTCTTCATGTATATTTGTTTACGAGTTGCCTCCCTCAAAACTAAGATGAGCATAGCATGCTCTTGGTTTCTGCACAGCCTGCTAATCCCCACACAGCATGACTACAATCAGCTTTTGTTGACTGCGTATAAAAAAGGCTCCCCATTTTAAAAATCATTTCTGGATCTAATAGGAAAATCCATTGCAGTTTTGAATATACCAGCATTTCTAAGGAGCTCTAGCTTAGACACAGCAAATATAAGTGAAGCTGCTCGATCTATCTTCACAGACCTTTATATACCATAGTACAAGGGAAGAAAACTCTGGTTCCTCAGAACTCGTTATGATATTTGCATTAATAATGCATATGCTGGTAGGACCAAAAAGCCTCCTTCTGACATCAAGGTCACAGGCTAGTAAGCACTGTTTATACATATATCGATGCCCTTTACTACAAAAAGCTCCACCTAAATAATACGGAGGTTAACTTCATGTGAATGCAAACAGGGAAAATGCAAGGGAAGATGGGGAAAAACTGCCTGCTTCATCATCCTGTAGAGAGACGGGTTTGGGAGTACAGGACTGCACCCTGTCCACCCACACAGCTTGCTAGAAAGACAGAAGCATTAGCCCTTGTAATGTACCATGTATGTGTAATGCTGTTTATTTCCCTCTGCAAGTTACTGACCCCACACTGGGCTGCTTTTCAGCCCAGACAGGATGGACATCATAGCTCTGATTTAGGAAGTCTTTCAGGGAGCTTTCAGAGGAGAAGTTAAGCAATTTAGATCTTCCCAAAGCAAGGTGATTTTAAAATGAAGGTTGATTCAAGAAGCTCCAGGCTGCCTGTAAATTCCCAGCTCGGAATGCATGGGAAGTAAAAAATCATCAAAGACTGTTCTGCTGAAGTACCTACAGCAGTGAGCTATTGACAAAGCAAGGAAATTCAGAGAGCAGCTGTAGTGAATGAATGGAGGGAATAAAATGTGCGTTGGCTGAGTGATAGGGATATGAATCTTGTGCCCTTGCTAGAGCACCATATACTGGGGAAGTGGTTGGTACATAGGACTAACAGTGCTATTCCCAGTTAGTGGACATACTCCCTTGATGTGACTGCCAAAGCTTTGTGCTCTGGCTCTGAGGACCCTGGCTTCAAACCCTGCTTTCAATCCATGCAAAAAAAATCCTCCTTCCTTAAGGAGCCAGAAGGGAATGTAATTAAGGTTGCCTTGTGAAGTTCATAAAAGCTAATGGGTGAAAATAAGCAAAGACAAATTACAACAATATTAGGAAGAACATTTCTAATTGTGAGGCTAGCTGGCCTTGTTCCTTGAGCCTCTGAATACTGAAGTGAAGAAAACAAATGAGACGATGCTACCGGGAACAATTCTGTGCTGTCTGGGCGATGGGCAGGATGAATAATATGGAAAGCCCTTCTCTACAATGTAATGCAATTTTTCAGCCTTTCTCTAGAAATCCAGACACGGTTTCTAGCATTTACTGATGAACCTGTGTCCTTCAGAAAGTAAAACCTTTTACTGGTGTGTTTACCCAGCTATTTTCTCTCTGTTCACTGGCATTCTCCTTAGGATGTTAGCACAGGCTTTACTAATTCAGGAGAAAGGAATATCTCCTATGCTTAAACACTCAGTCACTGCTGGAATTGGTCTCCAACTCATGTTAACATATTTAGCTCTTCTTTTTGGTTTGTTTTCAGAATTCAACTGTGATTGAGCTTGAATTACAGAAATACCACACACACACTGAAAAAACCCACCTTGTTCTCAATGTTTCCTGCTATAAAGAGCAGATATTCTGCCTATTCTGGCCTTTTTTCCAAGCAGCTCTTGGAGGCTTGTGTGGTTCTTACAGTTTAGTTCAAGGAGGAAAGCCTGGAAAACCAACACCCTGGTCTTCATACTGCTTAGGATCACCCACTTCTTGTTTTTTTTCCCTGTGCCTGTAAAATGGGAATATCCCATTAGCAAATCAAGTACATGAGGAAAAACCAGCAAGCTGTTTCAAGAGAGTATAACTGTGGGGATTAGCGTTATTTGTCACAAATATGCCAGTGATTAAAACTGTTTCAGGGCACATTCATGCTCAGTAGGGAATGTGAGGTATATACTCGTATAAATACAATTTTTATAGATATGTATTATCTCTCATATCTTCCAAGACAGCTTCAGGCTGGGGGGATGGATGAATGGTAGCGTTATTCTGAAGTATATGTAAGTATATCTCACACACGTGTACAGGGGGAAAAAAAGATAAATCATAAGATGGTGGTTAAATAAGTCTTTGTGCAATTTTTGTCTATGATTTTCCAGCATGAGTCACCATAATTTACATGTTATCTAATATTGAGAGTCCCAAGTTTATGTTACTTTCTGTTCTATTCAATGCTCAGTGGGAGAAATCGACTTCTTGAGGCTTATCCAGCCTGCTTGGAAGAGGTCCTCTCCGACTGAAGGAGTTAATGGTTTGCTAGAATAACTGTCATCAGACAATTGTGTTATAAAGAGCAGCAGTTACCAAAATACATTTTAGCCTGCAGCATACAAGAACAATACTGCTATTGTGCTGTAACCACAGAACTTGGCGCACAGATAAGCAAGCTTGAAAGGGAATCCTGTTTTGTTTATTATGGAAGTGATGGAATCCATTGAAAGGTTATTGTTTGACTCCTTCTGAAGCAAGTTCCAGGCCCTTTGTGAAGGGTGTTTGCAATCTTTGGGTCAAAGGCAGAAGGGAGGTTATCCAGTGGTGTTACCTTTCTTCCACCAGAGATAGTCTGGAGGATAAGAAAATCAACCTGCCTCCAGGTGACCCTTTAGAAACCTCTCCCAAAAGATAAGTTCTATTCCAAAGGCAAGAAAAGGCAGAAATACTCAGTAGAAGAATATCAGAATTTTCCATTTTCATCAGAAGACCCGCTCCCTAAAAATAAATCCAAGTGGAAATCAGAACATTTTCAGCTCTTTTCAACAACCATGTACTTGTAATTCCTGTGGGGAACTGCCACAAAGTTTGAGGGATGGAAGAATTGAGCTTCTGATCCCTTCTTCTGTCCGTCTTGCGCCTACTCCAATAGAGGACTGCAAAACTGGACAGAAGCTCATGAAATGGACTTAAAGACAGTGAGATTTAGTAACCAGAACATTATAACTTGTTTTCTTAAGGTTTTCTTGGCCAGCCATGACTTTGCTTTTTCTAATGAAACTCATTGACTCTGAAATAATGACTTGATATTAGGAGCTGTGCCATTAAAAAACAAAAGGAAGTAAAATTATGGGATTGAGGAGCTCAAACAGTATGAATATGAAAGGGCTTTGAAAATTATTCAAAGGTTATTATGCCCTCAACACTTCACTGATTTTTTTAAGTGCATAATTTGAGTCACTTCCCCTATAAATTACATACTTAAAAACCTGCTGATGTTGATTCCAATCCTTAGAAAAACATCTCATTTTAGCCTTTTTTTCCCCCATCCCCCACTATATCTCAATTTTATTTGGATAGATACTTTCAGGCAATTTATATATTATTTCTTTTAACCTCAAGGGCAGCATAGATGAACTCAGTTACAATAAGCTGCTGCACACAATGCAGACCCATCCTCTATCTCTAGTCCTTCTAGTTGTTTTTCCAACAGAAGGTTTATATTCTGTGATTTTAATTAACTTTGGACTTGGTATTGCTAAATTTAAGCCAAGTTCAGTAGGGAGCAGTGGCATTTCAAGTACTGTGGGATCTTATCCAAAATGCCTACACCTTTAATTAGAAATATTAATGCCAAAGACATTCAGATTTGGATTTGTTAAGTTAAGAAGCAAGATCCTTACAAAGGAAAATAAAAGCAACCTGGTTTGACAAACATACTGAGTGCCTGATGATCCTCAGAGCCACATCTCTGAAAATCAAGGTGATTTTGATCAGGTTGCATTGAGATGCCTGACCTCAGTGAGTGGCATTTGCAATGTTTTGTCCAAATCACACTGCCTTCCGCAGCCCACAGCTTGCAAAACCCTCCTCCATCTTACAGATGATAAAACCAAATGCAGAGAAGCAGATCCCTCCCCTCTGTGTAGCTGTGTTGAAATGGAGCACACACATAAAACAATCCTTTGCCAATTCTTAAAGAGTCAGGCCAATTCAGATAGATGTCCCAAAGGCTTTTGTAGGGGGTTTTCTTCTGTGGGCTTCAGCAGATTTCGGAAGAAATCTATGGTAACTTAGAGCAGCAGCAGCAGCAGCAGCCAGAGGCCTCACTACCTCTATTTTGGGCACAGTATAAAATGCACCCAGAAATAAATAGATTTGTCAACATCAAGCAGCAAAAAAAACCCGAATCCAGCAGTCGATCTAGCTCCTCAAGCCCCCTCACAACTTTTATAGTCATGTTTCTCCCTGAGTTTTCCTTGGCCTCACCCTCCTGCAATGAAGAAGCTCCTCCATTAGACAAAAATCTCTACTTCTAATCTCTGTTCCACCCGTAGTCCATCCATCCATCCATCCATGAAGGTACCACAAAGAACTGTGGTTTCATGACACGGATGATAAGCAGCAGGAATTCATGACATCTCCTTGGTACTGGTGAATTACCAAACAATAGAGGTTCTGTATTCATGTAAACATCCCAGAGACAAAAATAGGGAAATCTCAGAGAAGCATAAATGCATTTATACCCAGAACAGTCTCCACAAAGAATACTTTGTACAGTTTTATTATTGTTGGTTTTGCCCAGAAGCATCAGCAGTTCTTTAGACATGTAATTTATAAGAGGCTAAAAGCTAAATTATGCATCAAAAAGGGAGAGATGCAACTTCAGGGGAGGAATGCATTTCTAAAATAACTTCAAATGCATAGTTCAGAGCAACAGCCTGTAGCTGGAAATGAGTGCCCTGTCAGCAAAGGAGTCAAAATTACTCTTCTCTATATAACAAACCAACCCTGGTAGAGATCTCTATATTTAAATCTAGCAGCAGTAGGGCTGTATCATGGAATCCTGAGTCTATTCGAAAGACTTATCTGATGGGGTGATCCTTCAGAAATACACTAAACAGACACAGACGAGTCCTGCATGTCGGGCAGCCAGGTTGGCAGTACTGAACTCTTCCTTCCTACGTGACTGGATATCCAAAAAGGACGTTGCAAATCAGCAATGCAGGAACTGTCTGAAGTTATACTTCAAACTGAACAGAATCCCTTCTGTTTAACAGACATACCACTATAATATAGCCCAGGGCAGACATCTGTACAAATACAAGAAGTAAAGCCATCACTTTGAAATCTCTGCAAGAATGCTATCCCTTTTAGTCCTCTTTGAGCTGTTCTACACCAATCTGCAGCAGGGATCTAAGTTCCTGCTAAACTTCACTGAAACCTAGAGATGGGTGACCTTTACTAATAATTTCTATCAGGCTTCTTACAAGGGGTATTTACTTGAGGATAAAGAAACTGTGACTCATATGTAAAAGCTGCTTGCAGGGCTTAAGGTAAAGGATCTTACCCCTCCACTCTTCTAATAGCATAGATACCACACTATGTAGTTTGCTTGATTTCTTCTCTGTCTGTATGTCCTAATTGGAAGTGTTGTGCTGTTATTTTTGTGATGGTACTGCTGAAAGATGCTGAGATACCATCACACTGATGTCACACAGGAGTTTACAGTGCTGAGGGGAATCTGTGATCTAAGCATACAGTAGAAAAAGGTAGAGCGCATCAATAGGAGACAAAGAAAGGGCAGGAGTACTTTCATATAACCTTACATGTCAGTAGGTGATGCCCATGTCTGGACTCGTTGTCTCACTCTTTTTCCAGGCAATGGGGAGAAACAGGCACCCATGAGTCATTCAACCTATTTTAGATGCCTGCCCTCACCAAAAGTAAACATTCCCTACTAGTGCCTGCACGGACTGTAAAGATGAGTCTAGATGCAGGTACCTGCAGTATGAATACCTTTATTTGAAGTGAAGGATGCCGCCACCACCACAAGATTCATTCACTTCACCGGAACAACCCACAAAGTGAGCAAATGGTGCCACCGTGGCTGGTTTTCTGGAGGAAATCCCCATCAACCTTTCCTTGAGGTGAAATTCCATCCTTACATTTCTGCTGTATCAGGAGGGTTTTTAACTGTCCTCATTTACTGCCACAAATGAACAGATTCAACCTGAAATTCAACTAGACAAAGGAAAGGTGGGGAAATATAGGTATAAACCAATAAAGAGCCACCGGAATGGGATCATATGGATTCTCCTTCCACGTTGTTTTACTGTTTCCCACTAACAGCTGGCACAATATAAACCAGATTACACTCCTGGCGACCCAGATGGAGTAACTCCAGATTTGCCATGAACACAGCACAGTTTCTGGGGATTCCTGCCAAAGTAACTGAGAAGAACACATCTTCTCCAACTCCCTTCACACTGCACTGGAAGAATAAGTGTGAAACACTCGTCTGGGAGGTGATAAAGCCCTGTGCACACAGGTGGCTGCCTTACACTCTCTTGGTAGGTCAAAACACCCCATTTTTTGGTTTAGAGAGTGCTAGATACATAACAACTGTAGTAGGGAGAGAAATAGCTCCAGGAGATTACTTTGGACATGCAATTTTCTCTCTCTCAGGCTTTAGTTTCTCATCAGGATTGTGGTACAAAAGAAGGTCTTGACTATCACAGTGAGCAAATCCTTCACCAATGTCAGGGCTACAGTTCACTGCGAGGATAAGGGCTGGAGCTCTTTTCTTCATTCCTTTTTTAATGGGATATCTCATTTTCCTGCTGTGACCAGGTTACTGCTCCCAGGGAATGCAGTATTGAAATACTACCAGAATATGTGATCGCAATGTATGGGGATACATCAATAATCACTGATTAAAAAGGAAGTATGAAGAGTGAGAGCTGGTGACAGGATTACTAAATGCTGATCAGTGCTGTAAGACAGCCTTTGATTTTTTTAATTAATTATACATTCCCTCATACTTTGTACTGCTGTTGATTTAATTGGACTCCTTATTTTTAGACAACTACGGGAGGAGCAAGATAGGATACAGCTTTGAGAAGCTCAGCTCTAGCCTAATTCTGCCTCACTCAACACCGCTGGGAGCAAAATTAGGCTAATGGTGAGCTCTTCTGGAAACCTTATGATCTCAATGCAGTTTAGCACCCTGCACATTTCTCTGTCTTGCAGGTTGGAGTAATTCCTATGCAGTTTAGTCTCCACACAGGAATCTATGCACCACTGGGCTTAGCATCCATAAACATCCCAAAACCTTAGCGCAGGAAAGAGTAAGTGTTGAGCAGCAAACAATGGTACTGAGGTCTGTCTCCTACCAAGAGAGTTTTCCCTGTTACTCACTTCAGCCTCACTTCATGCAGTGGATTCTCACCCTATACAAGAACCTGTCTGCCAACGTCATTTGCAGAGATAAAGCATTAAATGTTAAACTGCAGAAGGGGCAAGGAGGAAACCACCAAGAAAGGTCTGTTTTAAGCTACGGCCTGATATCAGGCATTGCCCCAGATGAAAGGGACACGGGGAGGCGGAGAAGACCCCTTCATGTACATTCCCATTTCATGGGGCTTCCTTACCGATGCCTCCCATGAGGAGCAGTGAGAGGCCAGCAGAAGCAGCCTGATCAGAGAACAGGGGAGGACTGGGGAAATGGTACATTATCTCATGTGCCCATAAATGCATGAAACAGCAGCCTCCAGCTTTGGGAGCACAGGAGCTGCAGATCTGCAGCTGGGAGGCCATTACCCTGCAATATCCGTTGACTTTCTCTAGGCCTCTGTAGCTGTGGGATCCCGCAGACACGTGTGTCTTGTTGGAGCACACATTCTGCTCTTTTGGCTTTCCCAGGATAGTGATTTCTGCAAAGCTTTCCCAATATGTGGCAGTGGCACTGGAATAGTTTATGCACTTTCAGATCTGAACTTTTGTACAGTCCTGATCTTGCTCATGCTTTCACTGTCTGCACAAAAGCCCTGCCTACCACGATGAATCTACGGCAGAAAAATGTGTAGACCATGCTGTAAGCTGCCTTTGAACCTTCACTGTCTTTGAACAACCAGCTCCAGGAATGCCAGAACTCACAAATCACATGTCTTTCTGATGGCTGATGCTTTTCTCACGACTGAAGCATTTCTTAGGGCTTGCTTCTGTGAGGAGCCTCTGATGTCTAACAACAAATGAGCTCACTTCACCAATCTTTTCCAGCTGGTGCACTCCTAAGGTTACTTATGGCTATCCAAGAACCTATTTTTACAGAAGCTGCAATACATGAAATACCCTTGATAGCTCTACTTCTCTGTCACGCTGGGTTTTAGTAGGTTCAGAAGTTATTGTAGGAAGCTGGAGAGACTTGCAGACACACTCATAGACGCAGCGTAGTCCTGTAAGCCTCAGATCCTTTGCGAACCAGATTAAAGAAAGACCTGACCGCAGAGAAAAGCTTGAAATGTGTTCCCAGGGTACTCTCAACTCCTATTTTTTGCCTTAATCTGAGGGTCTCTAAGCCTGTCTCCTGGTTTGGTGATACCAAGCCTGCAACTGACTCTGGCTGCAGACTGTAGGGCAGCAGCTCAAATGGGCAGTGACTCCCTGAATACATTTGCATTCAGAAGGCAATGGTGGACAGGGATTAAGCAGGGCTGCAGCTTTCTATTCTTATTAAACACACTGGCATGAGTTTGCCTTTTGGAAGAATGGGATTATGGACTCCAGAAGGGCTCTGCCACCTTGTGCAGCACACTTACATGCACAATTTACATATATGCCTTGCTATTAGTCTCTAAAATTTACTGCAAATACTTTTTTTTAACTGATACCCAGTATTCTCCTTTCTTGCCCACTTTTCACAAGGCAGCTCTTAAATATTTACCAAGGAAGAGGCTCATGTCAATCTAGGTCCTCCACCATACCAAAATAGTCTTTAAAAACCAAGAGGACTCTATAACCAACCCTTATCCACACAAAGCACATGTCAGTCATTTAATTTATAGCTCTTTCTTAACTCATCTCCCAAGAGCCCACGCTGATGGGGTAAGAGGGAGGGGGTCTTGCTGCTATCACAGATATTCTTTCGCAGTGTCACTGCTGCAAGTGGGTAGCATCACTGACGTGCTGCACTTGCTAATGCTGCTGTTAGTGACAGCTGCCTGTCTAGCAAGAGCTGGAGTGGATCAGTGACACAAAGCACAGGACACGCTGCTTTGTCAGCGTGATGGAAAGATTATTACCATTCCTTCTGCATTTAAGGAAAGAAATGCATTCCTTAGCAAGCTGCAAGATAATCAGACACACAATACAAGGTAGGTAAGATGGGCATCAGTTGTAAAAGACTTGCATTATGAGTAATTTTAGAAGTACACCCCCACAGCAGTACTTACACTCCAGCACGGGGGAGAGCTACTCTATGGAAATGAGGTGATGCTAATGTGTATGTGTGTCTGTCTGTCTAACAATACCTGCCTGAAAAGATCAATCTGGATAACAAGGTCTTCAAGGCAAGCATCCAAGAGTTGGCCTCCTACACAGCCCTGGCAATAGGATGAAGCATGCCTCCACATGGGAGATGCTTCTGGTAAAGTGATAAGGCGAGGTGCTAGCTGCCTTTGGTGACTGGCAAATTATAAATCACAAGAAGAAACATTTCACTCTCAAAAAACACATCTCATCTGAGAATCCTTATGGTCAAAACTCGAACTAAAGGGAAGCCCCAAATCTCCCACTATATAGGTACCCAAGCACTCACAAAACATCATATTGGTCATATTGGCCAAGTGTATGAATAGAGGAGGCAGAGGAAAAGCCAGGTTGTGTCTCTGATCTTCGTGCACATCTTTAAGTACATGCTTGAAGTTAAATATATGCATAAGTACTCTCTGGTGTAGGGATAATTACTAAAACCAGGTCTCATTAAGGTCTTCCTATTTCCTTCACATATTCTGCAAGAATATGATCAGACACGGGAGCAAGGACTATAGAGTTTGAACTGATAGGCCATAAGAAAAACAGGAAAGTATGCAGAGAAATATTCCCAGTTCTCAATACATTCTTAGATCATTCTTTATCTCATTGTTTCGCACTTCATCACAATTCTTCATTTCCTGTTCCCTTTTAGACTTCAAACATTTATTTTTAATGTGCCTTTTTTTAACCCTTCCATGGTTATTATTTAAACCTTTTGGAGACTCTTGGCTAGACCTCATATACCAATTCCAGATTACTTAAGCAGACACTACAAGGCCATTTTCAATACATAATCTGATATTAGAGTTTAAAGTCTGGCCAAGAGTTTCTGGCTTCTCATTTGCGTTATAGCAATGAAATAATTGTACTGTGTGTTTTTACAGCTTCTGCTTCTTAAGGCTGGTAAAGAACAGATAGTAACTCAGTAGTACTTCATTCCAGTTTGGATATCCCACCCTGCTTTGTGTACAGGACTCTCAAAAGCATCCACATTTGCAACAAGAAGATGCTCAGCAAAAGCTGAGCTAACTTAGAAACCTCCTCCAAATTTTCTGTGACAGCTCCATTTGACTGCAGTTTTCCTGATGTCCCGCTCTGCAGGATTACTTTAGACAGCTCACCACAGCTAGCAGAGGCATGTATCAGCGGGGGACTACAAAGCAATCTGAAGGAGAGCAACTATAGTTACCCAAAGCTGAAATTCAGACCACAGTTTGCTAACTTCTTATTTACCCCAGTGGAAACTTTGACATTAGCTTTGACTTACTGGTTTAACCACACACTTCAGAATCCCTGAGGCAAGAGGCTGAGACCTTTGTGTGACTTGTCACCCCAATATGGAGCTTCTAGTACCATGGCAGTGTCAACTCCAAGGCTATTTGGGGGGGTGTAATAGCCTTGAGTCAGTGGCAAGTGTGCCTCATCATGTGCTGCATTGACCCTTCTTTTCCTGTGGCACTTGCCCAGATCTCCCATACAAATATTGACGTGATGTGCTCCTATCTAGATGACAAGAAGCAATAACCAAGGAATACTTCTTTGAAATATTTGTGTTGCTGAAAGCAGCAAGCTTAACAAATTTCCTGAACAGAGCTGTCTAGTGCAGAGGGCTATTTCAAGCATCGCTTGTTGCCTTTAACCCAACTATCTCAGCACCCCACCCTTCTTCCTTCCACCTTCCTTAATTTCTTAGACTTCCTTCTTGTTGCTTTGTGTGAGTCTATTTTAGGTGTGAGATCATGGTTAGCTTCTCACTAGGCATCCACTTCCCATTTTCCAGCTCTGGGGTTTGCCTTTTCAGCAGAGTCTGTTAGTACATACAACATGTAACATCCCTCACGATAAACAGAAATTGCTCATAAAGAAAATAATTACTTAAGAAGAAAATAAAGTGCAGGGAATACCAAATTAAGCTTGCAGAGTCCAGCTGTCAAGACATGGGTATCTTAACGTTTCCATCTCTGGCCGATACACAGACTAACCACAAAACGCCATTGCTTTGATATTAACCATCACATTCCTTCTTGGTAGAAAGTTACTCCATTTTGTGCACTAACCAACTTTAATATTAAATTCCAGATAGGCCCATGGACCTTGGAGCCACAGTGGGATTTGGTTGTGATATAATCCCTTCCCTATGGAGTGGGAAAGAGCCTGAAACAGTGAACGGGTTTGGCTGTGCAGGCCCTAACCTCGTGCTTGAGCCTCTTTGAACTTCATGGGTTCTTGTGATCTGCATCTAAGTGGACAGTATAGTCCCATTCTCATTGCTTTCAAGTCAGAGCAAGTTCAGGCAACATTCAAACTCTCCCTATGAGGATGTGCATGATACGAAGACCTAAGTCTAACCTAGAAGAAAGTTTGCCTCACAAGTTTCATCACAAGATCCACACCAAGTAGCGCAATGCTTTGGTTTCAGTCTTTAGCTATACCATGTTGACGCTGGTCAACCTCTACCAGCTTCGTCTCTTTCAGACTAGGAAAAGTTCCCCTTAGCTCTAAGGTTCACTCTATCTCTGGAGAACAAGTCAACTTTCCACTGGCAGTCAAAAAGAGGTAAAATCACACGACCCCTACTAATAGGAGGCATGCATCAAAACCTCCTCGCATCGCACTGAGAATTAGTCCCAGAAAATGAGGGCCTTGCAGGGCTTAACTTTCTGGTAGAGCCCAGTGTCACTGACTTCACAGAGCAGCAGCTTTCTGGCAAATTGTGCAACTGCACCGCCCCCAAACTTCCTGTTTTGAAACCCCAAGAAGCTGGAAAATGTTAACACCGGCACTTTAAAGTGTAGTTGTGGCTTTTGTTTTACTGCCCTTCTTCCCAAAGATCTACATGACACTAAAAAGTTCTACATACAAAGAGCTGAAGTGAGGCTGCTTTAAGGTACAAGGGGCAGAAAAGCAAGCATTTGTCTGTCCAGGGTGCCCCAAGCCAGGCAAAGCATCCGTAACAAACCCACACCGTCTTCCATGACCTGTCCCTCCACCTCCCATCTCACCTTCTCTGAACTGGGGTGTGCTCCATCGCTGTGGCTGTTGCTAAGTGTTCACCAGCAGGCCTTGGTGCTACCACGCTGGGCACTGCAGGTACCTGCTGATGCCAAAGACGAGCTGTGCCACTGGGCATAAGAGGCGAGGTGGCAGATGGAGAGGCAGGTGCTCATCAAGTGGCATCAAGACAATTGGGATTCACGTGTCGAGCAGTGCTCATCAGGCACCATGTGCCATCAGGAGCCACCTGGCCCAGCTTCCTGCTCTGGCAAGATATGGGGCAGATTGTGATAGTGAAAAGAGGCCCCAGTGATATGAAGACCTTCATACAGACAACAGAGATGCAGCAAATCTCTGTTCTGTCCCAACTCATTTCTATATAGGACAAAGAGCAATTAGGAGGAAGAAAGGATGGGATTTGTCTCAAATGCTGCAAGGGAACTTATTTATTTCCAATCAGCATGACAACTGCTTCCTTTTCTGGCTATCACTAGAACTCCAGATGGTACATTTGAGCATACTTCAACCTCTAACTTGGCTCTTTGCAAAGACATTGTCTTCCTAGTTAGCTAAAAATGTATTAATAGTATTGGGATGAAAGCTCCTGCTCTCCTGCACTGAGCTATTTGAATAATGAAATCTTGGTCATTCTGCAGCATTCTGGCTAATATTAAAATCAGGCATTTGAAGGGGACAAGACTCTGCTGAAAGTGCTCCAGTTATAACCTACTTCTATTTGAATTTGTATTATCTATAGTTGACTATTCTGCTAATATTCAGCATCCTGCAAACCCTTTAGCAGCAGCAATTACCTGTCACCTTTTTCCAGTGATTGCTGTGCCTCAAAGTTTGAACCTTTGTGAATCAGCCAGCTGAGGTGCTGCCAGCTCTTAATGATTTTATTTGGGAATTGTGAGTCATCATTTTCTTAAATCTCCAGCTTCAGGTCTTGTATTATTTTCAGACTGCTGCTTTTTGTTTGAGCACTTCTAGGTTCACACAGAAGGAGAAAAGCTTAAGGAAGTGAAGTAGGAAGTCACTAGCGAGCATAACTAATAACAAGTTTCTGCATCTGAAACTGAAGGGCGGAATAAAAGGACAGGAATTTTGATGGTATGTGACCAATTCAAATCAGCCTAAATACCCACGCCTCATTCCTCCTCCATCACACAGGGACCTGACAGAGTGGTTTGCAACTGCAAGCTCAGGACTTTGACATCTAAGCCTCATAAAAAGCTGTACTGTTATTGTTCTAAAGGAAACAATATCCTGTTTCCTTTTTAAACTGTGTATCTCTTTAAAAATGGTAAATGGCTGCTACATTCCTGCCTTTATCCTGGACTTTTATGAGTCTGTACTTCCCTCTTCTTTTGCTTTAACAAGCAGAGGATTAGGGGAATGGCTTAGTGCACATATTCTAAAGAAGGGGGGAAAAAAATCTGTCTTCGGAATCTTGCATAACCTTATTAAACCAAAACAAAACGTAAAAGAGACACGCCCAAACCCTCACTTTTTGCACTTAAAAGTCATCATCATGTGGCCAGGCTGCAGTCTGCCAGTTGGACCAGCCTCAAAAAAGTGAGCATTTTAAGTTATGGAAACCAGAAATACATAGCAGTGCATCTCCCAAACTTACTGCTGATGGTGCTTCTCATTTCTCTCTCTTTCCTGTTACCAGAGCTTGGTATTCAGTAGCTGAGAGTAAGCAGCCACCCGTAGGGAAGGAGGAGGAAAAGAACTTCCGAGCCCCTATCATTCAGTCAGGCATCTTCTATAAACATTTATGTGACCTACAGGATATAGCACAGCTTGAAGTCTTGCAGTCTCCATAGCCACTGTGCAGCCAGGCAGTTCCCTGTACTCTGAAAGTTCCTGTATATCAAGCAAGACCTGGGTCTGAACATAGCTGTGATCTGCTTATAGCATTCACTGACCTAAATTGGGGATGTTGTACTGAACGGCATGTTCCTCAGGAGATCTCTGCGTATAGCAATGAACTCGCGTTGCTCGGAGGATGTGGCTGCAATTAGACTCACTCAGTTAAACGTGAGGAGGACTTTATGTGTGCCATCAAGCACAGAAACCAACCGTAAGCTAAGGTAATGCTTGAAGGATTGAGCCAAAGCTCAGTGAAGGGAAGGAAAAGTAATTCTTCAGCCATGCACTTGTGGCAGCGTCTTTTCTGTCTCACAAAAAAACCCAGGTTGCTTTTGTTATTCCTTAACAAACTGCAGAAAGGGAACCTACACAACCCCCTGCCCTAAACAGGAACTTGATCCCTAGTGCTATCTTCCTGTCCTGCCCCTATTTATAGCAATAAGGTCACCCAAATAAGAACAAAAATGATATCATATGATTTTGGGTGACCAATTGAATTTTACATGCTTAGAGTTCAGAGGAACACAAGCAAATAACCCACATCAAAAAACAGTTGGAAAGAACACCTCACTGTGGCCATTTAGGCGTGTAGAACATGCTATTTGTGAGATACACGGTCAGTTATCTGGAATTTGGGTATCTTTTCCTACATCAAATAATTAAATTAGATTAACAGGAATTTTGCTTGCAAGATTGGTCTTCAATGTGCAATTGTTTATTGAAAGCCCAAAATAGATGCCTTTCCACTATTGTACTGTTAAGGGTATAAACTGAAAAAACTAAGGGATCTGTAAAGGTCACTTGATGGGCAAGTGATCACTGGAAACACATACATTTGGAATCACACACATTTGGAAACACGTCCCACATAAAGCTAGGATTTTTACTGTTTGTAAAGTGTTCTTAACTGCTTCCCTATACACATCTCTATTTTAATGTTTCCATAAATACATATTTTATACATGCATACAAGCAAAAATAAAGGTGCCTAGTTTATAATCCTAAGAAAAATGTCTTAGTTGGCAGCATTCTTCTTGCAAACTCATTTGGCATAAATTATGGTCCGTAATTCCTATCTTATCATGTCAGGCAGCCCTTCGAACTGAACCCAGCGATGAGGGGAGCCAAATACTTCCATCATGTTTAATGCAGCTCCCAAAATATCTTTATTTACACGGCTAAATATTTTATGGGCCAGAGATTCAGAGCTACTTGAAACGATGAATTCATCCCTCCAAGGGGTTTTGTTCATGGATAAGAAGTTTGTGTAAGCTTGGGGTGCATAGTGAAAGGGAAGATTTAGTCACTCCCTTTCTTTTACAGGCTGCCTCCATCCTTCCATTGCTCATTCACAAATCCCTTGGTGCCTCTGTAGGCAGACAACTCGTAGGTGGATCTGAGGTGGAGGCTGCCGTTAGCATTTTCTACTGCCTCTGTGAGCAGCAGCACACAGCAGAGCAAGCTCCCTCTTACAACGGAGACAGGTCAGCTCTGCTTACCGCAGGGTTTGAACCTCTGCTTATTATAGCAAAGGGAGAGCCAATGGAAACTAGGAAATTCAGTCCTAAGCAGCAGCCAGAGGGGCCAATTTTATATGAATTAGACATTGCTTCTGGGGAACAAACAAGCTGCCTGGACTCAAGGGTACAGACCAGCTCTGTGACTCAGCCTTAGTTTATTTGTGTGAGGAGGAGGCTGCCAGCAGTGATCTCTGTTCTGTATGTGCCTGAAGGGCCAGCTCCAGGCTTGAACATCTCCATCCACACCTACATCTGTGGTGGAGGCTCAGGACCGCGTATGGCCACACTGAACAAGCTCACTCATCTTCCCCATCCATAGCACCTTCCACACAGCTGATCTCAGCTATGGGCATCAGCACCCCAAACTTTGCATACCTTTTCAGTATAATGCAGGAGCAGATAAAGAGATATCTCAGAAAAGCTCACCGCATCCCTTACTCTTTTGCTGTTTGTATTAACTTTCCACACGGCAGTTCATTACCATACGCACTACAGCACCACTGGCAGCCATAAACCCCCTCCTGCCTTAAGCTGGACTAGAATAAGAAAGCTGAGCACTCACAGAGGAAGGATTTCTGTGTGGTGCTTCTGAGACTGAAGGTTCTCTTTATGGTCAATGCATCATTCCCCATTACAGTAATTTCCTGTGAAGTAAATGGGATTTTGCCATTATACTTTATGTTTATTGATACCTATTTCCTAGCTGAATTGACATAACCATCTTGGCTACCTCTTTCCTACCCTGAAAATGCAGGAAGCCAAAAATCTTTTGACAGTAATGAGTTAAGTTCTGTAGCATGCAGAGCTGTGTGCTTTCCCATTAAGCAGGCTGGGGTTAAAATGGGCACCGTTTACACTCTAATATGTATGCCAGGGCTGCAGCACCTTTTCGCTGTAATGTTTCAGGCTAAGGGGTCAACTGTTTAGCTGGGACACTTCCTGGCAGTATATAGGTACTGTTTAACCAGTGATTAAGTGGGGGAAGGCTTTCCTTGGGAATTGACATTGAAGAATGTGAAGGTTGAGGCCGAAGAACCAAAAGCATCTGATTCTTTGTGGTGGCTAAAATACCCGCAGTGGTTTTGGAAGACACTGCTGTTAGGATCTTCTTTCCCTTTCCCTAAACTTTCCATCTCCAGACCTGTACTTGGACTTAGCATCTCCCTCGATACCTGTTCAAAATTGCTATTACGTGTTGCTGTGCATTGTTGAACGATTTCTCTGTACTTCACCTCAGATGCAGCAGAATTTAAGAGACGGAGGAACTGGGTGGTTTGAGGGACAAGCAATGCTGCACAAAGCTCTTCAGTTCATCTCAGAATCCAGCTGCAGTTTTTGCACAGCCAAAATTATGAAAAATAACTTAGATTCTGGCTTATTTTTCCCTTTTGTGGTGCATCTGCATCCCAAAACCACTTCTTACCACCAGCTACAATACCACAGCCAACGCTTGCTACCCAGCACAAGTAAATCTGAGCACCTCAGCCATAGCCAGTCACCTAATTAAGTGACCTGATTTTCTCAGGGCCAGAATATGACTTCTAGCTCCCACTGCACTCAGCAATTGTGAAAATCAGGCCACTTCTGTAAGTGACCAAACATAGCTGTGATTAGTTTTGAGCACTCAGCTTTCACTAAGTTCTTCTTGACAGGGCCTAGGAGCTGGACCATCTGGAACATGGTCCTCCCCATGTTCCGGCTGGTGGCTACAGAGAGGGCATTAGGGAGGGATGGAGTATATGTCCTGTTCCATGGCTAACCAGAGGCTATCAGTCATCATCACCATTCCCAGCACTAAATTAATAAGAAACAAATAACAGCCTCTCAGCTTCAGGTCCCATGATAAAAATATACTTTGGCTTTTGTTTGTTTAATGCAGTATTTCCTCCTTGCACTGAAAACCAAATTGAAAAGGGAGTTTATTGTCCCTATGGAAGAGATAGGCACCTTTCGAAATCAAGCACGAACAAACGTGTGTGGGGCCCAGCCTCATGTTTTCTAATGCCCTTTGAGGTCCCAGGAGCACACAGGCAGGAGAGAAAGCGCTGCAGTTGATTCCAGCAGAGCTCCATTGTACTGTTTATTCCAAGAAAACATCAATTCATTAAGCAAACAAGTCAACAGGGGTGGGTGGCAGAACCGTCTGTCCTATGTGATTGTGTATGACTCCTTCAGAGATCTGCTGTGGGGTCTGGAGACTGTAAATAAGGAGATAGGCGGGTTGTCTGCCCTCACTTTGCAACAGGAGAAACTGCTCATTTCAAAGGCAGAACTTTACTGAGAGGGTGCTTTTGATGCACTGCCTCAGAGAGATGCCCTCAAGATGGATGATCAGGAGAGTCACATTTTGGTTGTATTTTAAAGAGCGTAAACAACCCAGGCAAAAGGGAATATGAATGAGCAAAGGCAACATAACATAAGTGGACTGTGAAACCGGGGTAGGAAAAATCCACAGCCAGCCATTGCTCTGCTCAGGGAGCAGCCTCAGTGAAAGGTTCCCAGCCTGTGCAAGGGGAGAGTTTTTTGCTCTTTGCTCTTCACTGCTTTTCAAAGCAAAGCAGAGGCTGTTTTGCATAACACATCTAAGCCAGACTATGGAAAGGTCAGTGAGATAGAACAGGCCGAACTACGATGTTGACCTCACAAGATACATCCTTCCAGAAGGCAGGTGCTGCAACAAGCACACTGCTGAGCTCAAATGAATGCTGGCAGATAAGGGCAGAAAAATGCTTCAGGAGGAAGTATTTTCATAATCACACATTTGCAACACAGCCCTTTTTTGCAGCAGTATCTTTCTGCCTTCCTCTTACTCTCAAAATGAACAAAAATATGTATATTCAAGGGGTGGGGAAGCCAAGGGCAGAGCTGAAACACAGCTGAGTCAACAACATATGTCTACGAGCTGGTGGGCAACATTGAGTATTCCTGCATGGTTATCAAAGTGCTTTTGAAGTCATCACTGCACACAGAAAGAGCGACACAAGCACAATGAGCATCCTACACAGCACTATGGGCACAAATAGACAATGCTGGAGGGTCCTGGGTGCCCCAATGCTAGAGCCACATGTTGGATCCTAGAGTCCTGACCCCTTTCCCTCACTTGGACACACTTCTATAACCAACCAGCAGCATCTTCTTGCAGCAAGTAACACAGGGTGCATAGAACATTGACCTTATCCCTTGGGTCAAACATGTTTGCGCTAACTTAATGATGCCAGCAGGTCTTCTACACTGTTACTGAGCTGTAACATACCATATTTAGTAAGATTAGGTTACAACTCAAGGCCGGATGGTGTAAACTGGCAGTTCTCCTGTCCTCAGTCAGATTTGCTGTCACTAACATCAGGCAGCTCTGAGACACGGTGTATAACCCACAGAGCAAAAGGAAGGCAACTTCTTTGGCCAAATTAGCAACAGAAGAATACAACTGGTTATATCCCAGCACTTGCTTGAAAGCAGTAGTGCCCTTCATCCCTTAAAGTAGGAAGCTCTGAAATTGCCTGTTCATGCGGATTTTGCCTCCTGACACTCAACTGAGGGCACAACTTCTGCCCCATGACCCTAATGTTTCTATCCTTTTCTGCCTCCTTCATTCATAATTTGTGCTAAATATTTATGCCATTTGGATTCTGGGTGAATTCCATTTTGGCAGTCTCTAGTGTTACAAAGCTGAGCTGAGCCACAGCTGCATTTCAATGCTGATGTCAAGCATTTGGAAAATACTATTCTATAGCTACAAGTTAAAGAGCGCTGCGCAGGTTTGTTCTGCAACTGGAAAACTTGCTGAGCAAAAGACTTGCGTCTTCCCAGCTGGAGTGAAAAGGGATTTATGGGCGTAATAGAGGGAAATAAGCAAAAGAGCCCTTTCAGTGTGGAGAGCGAGCAAATTACTGCAGGTTATGCTAACCTGACAGAATTGAGGTTTGTGCCCTCTGGTGGCAGCTGATTTTTTCCTGTCCTCAGTTCTGCTGCGATGTTTGCGATTCAAACCCAAACATTTGAATTTCATGCTGAGCAAATGACCAGCAAAGAGGTCATTAAATGCCAATAGCTGGTGCTTCGCCGCCCAGAAATACACCAGGGGAAACCCAGAGGTCTCTATCTCATCCTTGGAACATGCTGCATGACTTTGGCCCTTGACAGATAGCACATCTGAAAGCCCCAGGGCTGAAAATCAATCTTGGAAAGCATGTCCCACAGGTTTCTAAACACATCCTTCCCCAGCAAGGACCCAGGTTCCAGCAGTGAATGTGACTACAGCCATATAACCCCGCATCACTGAAACGCTCTTCTTCTTTTGCTCTCTCTCCAGACAAAAAGCACTGGCATCGACAGGCGGAAGAAGCGTTCAAGCAGCTTGCGACTGGTTGGTATGAAGTAGTAAATGTTAAAAAGAGTCAAAGAAATTAGTGAATTTCGTGTTTCAGGTTTTAACAGTAAGAATGGGGAATGTTTAAACAGGGGCGCTAGAAAAAGCAGTGAGACAGTAAGTGCCGTATATTTATAGCAATCCAAAAACAAGCCTTGTTTGAGAGAGTTTGTGATCTCGAGTAATAGCAAGAAAAGTGAGAGAAAGGAAGCACTGCTCTCTGTACCCTAGCGCCTAAACAGAAAACTGAGAGCTGCCTTTTCAAAGATGTTGAGCCATTTCTAGTGCTCTCCTCCCTGTGTTTTAGACACTGAAAGACAGAAAGGCAGAAGCAGTGACCCAGGTTAGAACTTCAGAGCCTCAGTCTGAAAGTAAAAACCTATTTTCTGTATTACTTAGCAGTGGTAATAGGCTGCAAGTGAGACAGTGCACCTCCCCGCCTGACCTGCTGGAGCTGATTTATCCCATAAGGGGGGAACAGATGGAATTGAGGACATGGGAAGCTGGTTTTGCTGGGGGAAAAAGAGTCTTTATCTATCAATCTAACACTTTCCTCCCTCTCAGGCTGTTTTCCCATGTGGGTGACCCATTCCTCGACGACACCCTGCCTCGGGAGTACGTCCTCTACCTGCGCCCCACTGGCCCCCTGGCTCAGAAGTTGTCTGAGTTCTGGCAGCAGTCAAAGCAGATCTGTGGGAAGAACAAAGCTCACAACATTTTCCCACATATCACCCTTTGCCAGTTCTTTATGGTAAACCAGAGCTCCTCTTTCCGTTGCCTTTATGCATGCATTCATGAGCAGCCCTTGCCAGGCTCAGGCTGGAGACGTTACACTCTACATTCAGTCACTGCAGAAGGGTTTGTGCTTGAGAGCTGGGGGGGTTGTTACCAGAGATGATGATGCCTGGGCTTGTTGGGGAGGTAATTGGCTTTTAAAAGGGTTGTTTCAGGGAAGAGCAGCAGCAGAAGAGCAGATTTTCATCATCTCCCGTGATCGCTAACACAAGAGTAGATGGGGTGAGGTTAGGGAAGTTATTTGGGGATAGCTGATCCTTTGAGGACAAGGGAGGGGCAGAGGATATCTAAACATGCCTTTTTCTATGACCCTGTGGTTTTTCCTCACTGCATTATAGCAGGGATAGACCATCCACCCCCATCCAAGCCTTTCCCCTCCGCTGAGTACACTACAGAGCTTGTCCTGCTTCCTTTGGCAGTGTGAGGACAGCAAGGTTGACGCTCTCACTGAAGCTCTGCAGGCCACTGTGATGCGATGGAAATGTAAATTCCCTGCCCCTCTGCCTTTGGAGCTCTACACATCCTCAAACTTCATCGGGCTTTTTGTCAAAGAAGAAAGTGCGGAGGTGCTCAAGAAGTTTGCTGCAGACTTCGCTGCAGAGGCTGCTTCTAAAGCAGGTGAGTGACTACGTGGCAGCTACAAAGGGCTCGCTCACAGCTTGGTCAAGGATTGGGCATTTTCAGTTTTGATGGTGCCAAGAAACAAAGCTCATGAAGCCCATCTGATTTTTACAAGTGGCCTGAAGACTGAGCCCCAGAGGAACACCCCACCTGGTGCTTTGGGCTTCGGTGCTTTTTCAGTTGAAAGATCACCTCACACTTAGTCTCAAGTGTTATCTCCTGAAAGGGAAGTTGACATTTGGTGGTTCCTTAACCTTTCAGCTAGATGCTTTGTCTGCAAGGCTGAGCATTTCCTGCACCACTCATGCCTCAAGCCTCCGCCACAGACCTTTCCTCAGCCATGTAAAGGCGCTGTTTGTTTGTTCACTGCATTTCTGAGATGTAAAGGGAAGACCCCAGTGGCCCTTTTCAAATCCCAGTAGTAACAACTCCAGCTCTATTGCCTCATCCTCTACTACTTCCAGAGTGGGGAGCCCATAAGGAGCTGGGAGGAAGGAAATAACTAGAGCATCCTGTGTTCTAATGGTCTCCACTGCTGAACAGGCTCTCTGGGTGTCCTCTAATTACCTCCAGGCTTGGAAGTTAGAACTGTATCGAAGCACTGTAATAGCTCCCTGACTAATCCTCCCACCTTCCATTGCTGTAGTGCTCAGCCTGGACTAGTCACAACACAAGCAGTTTAGTCCTTCATTACCACAGGCTTATCCTGGAGTTTAAGTGCATCAAGATATGGCAAATTCCAAGTCCCTGTCATGCTTCCATGCTTGACAGGCCGTCCGTAACACCATGCAAACATCTACAAGTCCCTGCCTCTGGTTCAGAGGAAGAGAAACAGACATGTCATAGGTTCACCACACATCTGAAATGCAGTGCTTTCACCTGACAGTGACCTAGAAGTTATTTTCCCTTTAGAAGAGGGAGGAAAGAGCTGTTACCTTGCAAACACACATTTGGAAAGGCAGCAACAGGCACAGAGACATCAGGCGGGTCCAAGGACTGCTGCAGCCACATGAGCAGGGTACAGGTATTCCCCTCCAAACCAGCACACTCCAAAGGGGTAGTTCTTTCTGCAACACTGGCCCAGGAGAAGGAAGCATCAGTGGCTTCCATCATGTGTCTGCCCCTGCAATTGCTCTAGTTCAGACCAAACTGGTTCTTTCATAGGGGAAGCCGATTGCTGCATTGCAGTCCACAGCTTGGTCAGGTTATCACATTAAAGTCTCCGTGGCTTTTTCGAAGATCCAGGGCATATTTTTTCCTGCTGATCAAAATAAAAGAGACGGATGAGCTCGCACAGCTACCCCTGGCTGGCACTCGGAGCCAAGCCTCTGAATAGCTGCAATTTTGACTGAATAATCAGTCAAATTTAATTGCAATTTTTGGTTGAATAAGCAAGAATAAATTACATGCAAACAATGCATCCCATGATTTCCACATTGACTGGAGGAGTGCCAGTGTTTCATATACTTTCACCTTTTTGCTTTCTAGAATCTTTTCCTAATACAGCTCCTTTTTCTGCAGGATCATTACCATATCAATGTCTGTTTCCACAGTTCTGGAATACCTCACCCTCAGTGGGTAAACTGGCAATCCAGCTGATGTCCAGGGAAAAGATGTAATCAACTTGCAACTGTAAATTCCATGGATTTACAATTGTAACTGCAGAAAAAAGGAGGGAGAGTAAAAATCAGGCTTATTCTGGAAAGGTGCTAATGCCAAAGCTGATACCTTTCCTGGAAAAGTGCCTTTCTTTCTTGGCAGAAGACCCCCTCAGGTTCAAAATGACAGTAACTGTTATCACACCATCCAAGCCCTTGCTTTCTGAATGCAAATAACAGTTAGGCAACAATGCCTCTTCTGCCACCCAGGTGTGACTCAGGCCTGAATCAGCCCCCACATGTCTCATGGTGTGATCCAAGGTGCTCATGGCTGATTTTCCCAAAGCCTTTTCAGAAGCAGCTCTACAATTTGTTCCACTTGAGCTATCTTTGAAGAGTTGGGCTCCCAGCCCCTGTTCAAGGCCATAGACACCCTTACACCTTCCAAAAGCTGCTAATCTCCGCAGCACTTGTTAACTGGCATCTCCTCGTTGCAGATGTCCACGTGGAGCCCCACAAGAAGCAGCTCCATGTGACACTGGCCTATCACTTCCAGACCAGCCACCTGCCCACGTTGGAGAAGCTAGCCCAGAACATCGACGTCAAGCTGGGTTGTGACTGGGTCGCGGCGATATTCTCTCGAGACATACGCTTTGTTAACCATGAGGTAAATTACTGGGACTTGTTTCAGCAGAGCTGAGGCTTTTTGAGCTGTATTTGCAGCTGAAGAGGGCTCAGAAGCTGCAGGCTGAATGAGGATCCCCATGCACAAATATGCAGTGCAGACTAGATAGACATTAAGGAGTTGCCTGTCCCACAAGGACACCCAGAATACAGGTCTCCCACATCCTACCATCATCTTAGACCATCTTGCCTTTTCTTTTGCTGTTTATTCATACTGTCTAGACTTGCTGTTTCATCCACCTCTTTTCTTGCTTCTTGCAGGAGCAATGTCCTGCTGGATTAATTCTAACAACGACTCTCCTGTTAGCTCAGAGTAAGCTGATCTGATCTCTAAAGAATCAGGCTGGTATCTTAAACTGACCACTATCCATTTCTCCCGTACAGACTTAGCATTATCACTAATCACAACATTTAGTTTCATCACATTTATCCTCATGGCCTGCGTACTTCAGTTACTCAGATGTATTCTGTAACTGCAGTATCCAAGTGTCTTGATGTAGTTTTCTTAATAATGTTGTTTTCCAACAAAATATACATTATTTCCATTTTGTAAATTGGGATCTTGGGCATAAGGAAGCCACACCTGAGATTCATCTCCCCTCCCTGTGAATATCCCCAAGGTAGACGTGTAAGTCTGAGGCTCCCTTTGCACTGAGTGTGCAGAGAAGCAGGCACCTCCAGAAAGTGAATCATCTGACCCATCTAAGATGCCTATCTCAGGATGAGATGAGTCAACTTCTGGAGGAGGGAATGTCCAGAAGGTGCCTGCTCAGGCTCAGTTAGCTAACCAGACTCTTAAGGTTGGAGTGATTAATCCCACCAAAGCACACTGTCCACAGTCAGACACACAAACAGATGCCAAAGCTTCTGGAGAGCTGAAGTCTTTCGTGCAGTGCTCTGACCCAGCCTATGCTTCCCGTGTCTGACAGCCTCCTTTCCTATCCAAAGTGTCATCTTGTCCTTTAGAAGCTGCAAGTAGTCAACACTATCACTGATTGCAAAGGGAGTTACTGATGAAAACCAGCTCATGTCTTTGCATATCTAACTTCAGGCAGCCATGTGTGAAAGTTCTGGCCTTGTGCTATCAGGTGACAGTGACTAGTTTCCATCCTCCTTTGAAGATGCCACAAATAGTCTAAAGGAGGACTGGTGAGCAAATGGGCTGACACCATCAGGAGATCAGAGGCCTCAGCAGATATCGATTCTCTTGGAGTGAGGCTGTTGCAGAAGTTAGGCTTGGCCAGGGACAAAGTAATGCATCACAAGGAGAACTCTTCACACCTTGCTAAGGTTAAACATCCAGTCCAGGAGTGCTCCTGCCCAATTCAGCTAAAGGTTCTCTTCCGTTAATAATCCTTTCATTCATTTCTGCTTCCCTTTTTCCCCCAGACTCTGCAAGTGATCTATCCTTACACCCCCCAGAACGATGACGAACTGGAGCTGGTCCCAGGGGATTTCATTTTCATGTCCCCAGTGGAACAAACCAGTACAAGTGAGGGCTGGATTTATGGCATTTCCCTTGCAACTGGCTGTTCTGGGCTACTGCCTGAAAACTACATCACGAAGGCGGATGAATGTGGGACCTGGGTGTTTCATGGGTAGGTAAAGCTGCTCAGTCCTCTTACCATTGCTATGAAAAGGAAATCACAGCAGCTGTGACTTCACCTGGGTAAGTGAAGAGGCTGAGGAGGTCACCTGGGGGAAACAAACTGGCACGCAGAGCCCCATCTCATAAGCAAAGGAAGAGCAGATGCTATCCCTGTGCACGGGATTAGAGGACAATGTGATTTATTTAGCTAAGATGTTACAGCAACTCATAGGATCACTGCTGCTGGATAGCAGATGGCCACGATAGAGCCACTGCTGTGTAGACACCTCTGTGGTGGGACTAGGATCAGGAAGGCTTAGATCTGAGCATTAATTTGAGAAGCGAGATCTTCTATGCATAATTCCCTGGGGGAAAAGGACTTGGGGTCAACAGTGTTTCTTAAGATACTTAGAAAGATTAGAGAAGCCTGCCACTGGCTGCAGTCAGAATGCACACCTCACCTTTTGAATAAGGAAATGCCTCCAACAGCCAGGGCATAAAGAAATTAAAATCAAGATGCATAAGCAAAGAGAATTGGAGTATTTGTATGAAGACGAGTTAGTTGAGACTCTCCAATATGAAATCCAGCAAAAGCCTCCTTTCTTCCTCTAGCATTTGCCATCCAGAATGGCCTCAGGACCACATATACTGCAGCAGCCTGCTCTACTGCATTGTTTCTTACAGTGCCTGGAAGAGTTCGGAGGCCTAGGGATTAGCATGGGAAAGAATGACTATTGCAACAGCAACTTAAAGGAAAGCCAAATGTTTTGTAACTCCAGCACCTCTGCCTTCAGACAATCAAAGAAAGGAAATGCCCCTTCCCTGATTAACTGCTAAAGACTATAAATCACCAACTGGAACATGTAATATGGTGCATTTATCAAAAAACATCATTATGTACCCGGAAGCAGCCTCATTTTACACAATGACTTCCTGCAGGGAGTATTAGATTATGGAATGTCATGTAGTCCAAACAATATAGCAAGCTAAGGAGAGCCTAAGCAATGCTGCTGTCTAGGCCATGATAGTCACAGTAAGATCCTTGTGGTAAGAGAAGAACGGCACACAGACATGAAAGTAAGCATAGCAGTACTCACCAAGACTGCAGAACTGCCTCGCTGCAGGAGATGTACCCAACTCATAGCGTTGGGACTGAGGCTGCTGTTGGTGAGCGATGTTGTGATCCTGGGGGCTGGTTTGTGCTGTCTCTGCGCGCACAGCAGTGTTCTGTTTCCTCCCTGCAAAGGGCGAAACAGAAAGAAATAACAGCCATGGAGCTTTCCCTCCCAGTCACGAGAGACTGCGTTCTTCCAAGTGAAAATCATGCATTATTGAGATCATCACAAACACACAGCTCGCTCTGGGCTGCAGCACCTTGCCTGTACATGCAAAATGTTATTCTCGGGATACAAAATCCCTAACACAGAAAAATTAGACAGCTGGTTCTGCATGGTTCACCGTAAAAAGGTTGCCCTGGTGCACTGCTCAAGTGAGGCAAAAGCTGAACTGTGGCCTTTACAGGATGTGGCTTTTATATCCAACTATTGTCCCCAGAGCTCTGCCAGGCACACAGACCTTCCTGGCCAGCACTGTACAAACACACAGCAAGAAGGCCTGTACCTCAGCTGCAGACCAACAGGCTGTCGCACCAAGGCAAGCTTGATGATCTATTTAACAGGGCAGAAGAGACTTTGCCTTCGAGGCAGAGTTACTGCCCATGAAACCAGGTTGTGTCTTGAGAGACTTCAGGTCTGAATCCTTTCCATGGCTACTAAAAATAGGAATGGTATCACTTCTATTCTGCAGACCCCAAGGATTTTCTATACACCTAAACTACATTCCTTAGCTAGCGTAAGTGGCACATCCCTGCACGATTTCTTCTCCTGCCAAGGACTGGACCTGCTGGTAACAGTAAGGAGAAACACTTAATCTCTGATCAGTGCTATAGGTTGGAAACCTGTGCCTACACCTGACCAAATAAGCTGGTACCTCAGTCTCATCCTGACATCCTAATTCCACCAAATAAGGGACCACAAACACTGTAGTATCCTATTTCCCTTCCTTAAACTGGTTCAAACCATATGATGTCACAGAAAATCAGTTCTTAACAAAATGCAGATGACCCATTTTTGTTCCACTGGCAGAGGCACTTGGTGTTATTTTAACAGCTATGAAAACCCTAAGAGATTTCACCCTAACTAGGTGCTAGTCGGGAAGCAACTTGTGACATATTTAAGGTAATGAAACTATTTCTGTCAAAGCAAATGGCCATACACATTATCTGACAATGTTCTTTTTAATGACTAAGCAAGTGTAACCCACACAATCAGCAGAGGGTCCCTGCAGCTTCTGTAATTGCCTCTCAGAGTTTAATCCAGAGGGCCTCGGTCAAAGTCCTTGAACGTCTGGACATGAGAGCTTTATCCAGAGGGACCATACACCCCTTGAGGAAGGGTGGGATCTATTATATCGCTTTGGCTACACTTAACTGAAGGCATTAGTGAGAATAAGTTCCCATCATAGGTGGGAAAAAGAAAAGACAGCCCTGAAACACAGAGAAACAGCAACCCAGCCTGAGTCTACCATGTCCCTACCAGGGAATACAAGCTACTTTGTGAGCCCACCATGAGAGGCAGGGCTGTGCCCCAGCTCTCTACTGAGGCAATAGCTTGTGCTAGAAAGGTGAGTGAAAACTCCCTCTAGCCATTAGTTTCCAAACTTTGGTACATAAACCCGTGGTAAGTAATACGCAGCTGGTCCCCAGATGATGTTAGTGAGCATCCTGTGGCTGTGAGTAAGATCTTGACCTTAATCTAAGGAAATAGAAAATCTGTCGAGATAGGATTTGTCTCTTCATGTGTGTATATCACCTAGCAAGGTGCCCTCTAGGCAGCACTAACCTACAAGCAATAATGTAATAACATGACTACAGTAATGATCAGCAGTTCCTGAAGACTACAGAAATGTACTTACTGCAGCCTGAGGACTTGAAATCCAAAGCATTCCCAAAGCCAACATTCCTGTCTTTCCCAGGTCCTACTCAATTCTGAATACTACGTCTTCCCCATCCCTTCAAGCTTTCACTGATGGAGCTCTGGAAAGAAGACAGCAGGAAGACCAAGGACCTGGGGATACTGGGCCACTTACTATCATCTGCCAGAGCATGCAGGTAGGGACCCACATACACACATACATCAGACGCAGCTTTAGGGGCAAGTTTCCAGCAACTGGATTTTCCCCAACATGGTCTCCTTTCATTGCCTGAATCAGGAGTTACAAGATAAAGTTCTCTACAAGCTTTTGAATAACATGATAACCACTGAAGACATCAGTGTCCCCAAACCTGCTTTTAGCATGAGGCAGCGGAGCCCCATCCTCTGCTCACTTCAGCAGTTTTATACCAGTGTAAATTTACCAACTTCAGAGCTTCCTGTGCATTTACACTAAGGTAAAGCAAGAGGTGCCTGGTCCGGACTCCTGTTAGTAAATCAGAGCTCAGAAATCCCCCTGCACTTTGAGGAAGGTCAAGCATCCTGTGATTTTTCTTCCAGCCCCTGAGAATAACCAGCCAGCCAGGGCCTCAGAAACGCTGCCTGTTTGTCTGCAGACATGGGGAAAGGATGGATGTCGTCTTTGGGAAGTACTGGCTGTCACAGTGCTTTGATGCCAAAGGTGAGTTGGCTCTCATGGGTCTCTCAGGCTCTATGTTTAGATGAAGGAAGGAGAGTGGTGGAAGGATTACAATAAAGTAACATCATCTAAGAGTGCTTTCATTTGGAAATGAAGTAATGATGTTTGTAGTCAGTACCCAGTGCAAACATTTACTACCAGCAGGAAAATACTTGGCACAGCTGGCTCTCAGTCCCAAGTGAGAGCTACAGATGTACATCATGTACAGATCATGGTGCCTTTTGGGGCATGAACTGGAGTTTGCAACCCAGTTACATGCTTGAGTTTCAGACTGTTGTCAACAGAGTTTAACTTCAGGCTCTGTTGGCATTAGAGCTGATGGGAAAATTGTCAAAGAAATCTTTTTATCTCTTCTATTTTTTGATGGAAAAAAGGGATGATTTAGAGCTACCCTCTTTCTAAATTAGCTTGAAGAGCTCTACATTTTAGCCTCCTGTACAAGTGTAACATTTGAGGTTTCTTTTGTTGTGGGATAGAGATCATTTTCCTTCGGGGAAACCTAAAGATAACTTTACAAACACTAGCCAAATTCTCTGCTTGACTTTGAACTGATACAGCTGCTTAACTTCACTTTGTCAGATTCCTGGTAGCTTTACAAGGGAAAAACTGCTCCATAGCCAGGTCTAGGCAGCACCTACGAGGTGCAGATGTTGTGGTAGGAGTAGAAACAGGCATGATGCTCTCTGCCTCTCTTTGATCAAGTTAGTTCCAGCAACTGCCTCTAACGTTTCCCGCACAGGAAGGTATATGCGCAGTAACCTGAACATGCCCCACAGCTTACCTCAAAGGAGCGGCGGGTTCAGGGACTATGAGAAAGATGCACCCATCACCGTGCTGGGCTGTACACAGGCAAGGCTCGTTGGTAAGTTGTCCCCAGCAGACAAAAGCTTGCCCAGGAAGCTTTGCTATCACCCTCCCACACACCCATCCACAGAACAAAGTGCAGTGCAGCAATAAAGTGAATACCCTGAGCTAATGGGGTTTAGATGTGTCAAGAACCTTTGCTGTTTTCCTTCATCTTCCCCAGCATGCCCCCTCTTTCATCAAGGGGAACCTTATCTCCTTCAGCTGCTAAGCAAAAACAAAGCACCAAATCTGGGACAGGGTATGAAATCAGAGCCGTCAGCAGTGCAGTTGCAAAGCACTTGCTACTGCCCTGTAAACGTGCCACAGTGGAAGACGCTCTTATTGCCAATGCTGGTGAGAAATGCAGCAGTGTGATGGTCACCTCATGCAAAATATGCTTCTTCCCTGACTTTGAAAAGACTGAATTCCGACCTGTGGTTTGCTACACCAATATACTTTTATCAGCCTGGCTTTATGATGTATGGCAGAAACACAGTCCAGATTATTTCTAGTGTTCTCCCACCCCACCCTTCTTATCCCTGATTTCTGAGCCTGTTGGTTTGTGTACAGATAAAAAAGCATTTGGTAGTTAAAGAGTACATACTAAGCATTGTGATTAAGGGAGACATGGACTTCACTGAGCAGTACTTAGCATATTCTCAGATTCAAATCCTTTATAGTACTTGGTGTTGGTCACATTGAAACTAGGGCAGCTAAAATTATACTTGGTTTTTAAACAGAAATAAATCACTGTACAATAGCAGGATGCTCAGACTCCCAGCCACATGGCATTAGGGTTCGCAGTCTGCACATAACAGAAGGCAGATCTGGGAGCAATCACAGCACACTTTGCTGGTATCATTAAATGGGTCCGAGTACGTAACCGCATACGTGATCTAGGCACCATCGACCTGCGTGCCAGCCATCTGCAGGCAACCGCTGCAGTGGCACAGACTCGACCTTGAGGGTTGCAGGAGCCATAATTCCTCTGATGACTAAAGCAAATGAGCAGCTTCCCTCTAACGGAGGGTTGTTAGAGGTGCCTCTCCTCCTAAATTACCCCACTTCTCTCAAGAGATTTATGGATTGGTTTAACATGGTTACAGCCATCATTAAACAGACGAAGTCAAGGTTAACAGCCCCTTCTTGCTCCCACTTCTTTGCCCTGACTCTTCTAATATAATAAAAATATAACTCCCTCTTATTACAAGTCTGTGCAATGCTGAACAAGTTCCTGTTCTCATTTGGTTCCCTTAGCCATTGCAAGAATATTAATAACCCCAGTGGTGGAGTTGATTTTTATCTCATTTTCGGTGATCTTCCACCTGTGTAATGAAATGGTAATTTATACTAGCGAAGAATCGAGCCAATTGAATTAAGTTGGGTTTGAGTTAATTTGAATCATTCTGATTTAGAGCTTATAAATGAAATGAAATTAAATTCAAGCTCTACAGTTTTTCTCACCACACCATTTTCTTCTTGGCTAAATGCAAGAGAAGCAGAAACTGTGCAAGAGCTGCTGTGATTTCTTTGCATACTGGTTATGACACACATAGGAAAATGAATCCTGGTTCCACAGCTGTGCACATCACACTGAAATAAAGTGTGATGGGTACACATATTTCCCGAATCACAAGCAGCGCGAAGCTGTGGCACATAACCCTGCGTGCTGCTGTTGCTGTTACAATGCCATTTGTCTGGCTTTATTCACGGGTGTTGAAACTTGCTTGCAGGTGAAGCCTTGCTAGAAACTAATACCATTGTAGACTACATCTACAGCTCCCCATCCTTACGGTGCGTACAGACAGCACACAACATCCTGAAAGGTAAGAACCCAATGAGCAGGAAAGACTGCATTCTCCTCACTTTCTGGGGAAAACAATGCCAAATATAGAAGGGAGCCTGCAAGGGCTCAATGGTAATTCAGGGTGAGGATTATTTCCAAGGGAGTCTAGTTTACACTAGAGCAACAGTGCCCTTAAGGAGCCCTTTTCTAACTGCATGATGTGATAAGTGCTTAAGCAAGTGGTCAGGGTTGGGTTATCAGGCCCTTGCTTGCTCCTGCTACTGAAGGAGTTCATTGCTCCATGCTCTCACAACAATTACTACCTCTATGAAACTTGCTACCCACAGTAAGAATAATTTACTGCAGAAACTGAGAAAGGAAATAGTGATTCCCTGTGAGATGCCCTGGCACTAGAAATGGTTAAAAACCAGCTCCAAAATACAGTCAATATATTGCGTGTAGCTGCTGGCCAGAGTTTTAAACTCCCTGGCATATTATATGCCAAATACTTCTATTAAATACTTCATCTTTCATATGAACTATTAATCAATTGACTACTTAGGAAAAGAAATCAATTTACAGTCCAAGTGGAGTATTAAAGGTGCAAAGTCTTGCTGCTTTCATTGATACCTGATCTCCTTTCTCCCTTTTCCAGGTATGCAACAAGAGAACAACCTGAAAATCCGAATAGAGCCGGGCTTGTTTGAATGGACCAAGTGGGTCTCTGGAAACACGCTACCTGCCTGGATACCCCCCGTGGATTTAGCTGCAGCTACTCTAAGCGTTGATACAACCTACAGGTAGCAGAAAGGGCGGTGAGAGGGTCTTGCGTTGGTTTGGGGCTTTGTACTTGAAGTGCTCTGCTGAGATTTTAAATTGAAGCGGTGACTGGAAGAGCTGCTGAGGCTCCTAGAATAAACTTGAAAGTTTTTTAAGAATAAGCAATTGAAACAGTAAGGAAAAAAAAGGAAAATGTAAAGAAAAAAAATACAGGTTTTTTATGACTAATTATAGCCTAAACCACTTGCATTGTGTCTGCAGCTAAAATTCCAGTGCTGTGAGGGTATCTAAATAGAAGTCCTTACACTGTATTTATCCCTGAAAGGGTATCATGTGGCTAACACTCAGCAGAGCAGCTGGACCACAGGAGTCTCTGCTTCAAAAAATACATGCCTTCTGGGAAGCCCATAATGAATATTCTCAGCACAAGAAAAGAGCCAGCTCTTGGGTGGCCAGCTGCCTAGGTGGGGGACTGGGAGACAGCCCAGTCCCTTGCTCCTCTCAGCAAAGGTAATTCCTGTAGATCAATGTCAGATCTGGATGGAGAGAAAAGTTAGGCCTTTTCCTTCCACCACAGCAGGAAAATACAGCCTTCTGCTTCCCATCCCTTGTTTCTCTGTGCGTGTCAGCTACTCCAGCTGATAAAATTGCCAGGCAATTCACTGAACCTCCCTGGCTGGGGAGGAGGTGGCTAATTCCAGGCATTTCCCAGCAGTGCAGCTTTACAGATGGCCGAAGCAGCAGTTTGCCTCTGCCCTTCACCATCAAAGCATAAGCAGTGAAGAGAGCCAGAATCTACCTTCACCACACACTGTGTTTCTCTCTGTACCTGCCTGGTCTCTTCAAGCAGACACTCTCTAAGCAGAGCCATTGCAGAAGTACTGCAAGTATAATCAGCATGCCCTATGCTGCCACCATGAGCTGGTCCACAGTAGAGGACGCAGTTATTTTTCCCAGCTAATTGAAATATCTTTATGCAGACGAAAGGCAAACATCTTGATGCTGAAGTATAAAAATCATCGCAGTGGTCCTGACGTGAGACTCAGTTCTGGAGATTTGGTGAATTTAAAGAAACAGATACTTTCAGATGAATCATAGCTTGCACTTAAACCTTGATCACTTCTTCCAACTTACCGTACTTGTTTTTCTGCTCACAGACCTCATATTCCTGTCAGCAAGTTAGTGGTTTCCGAATCTTATGATACATACATAAGTAGAAGCTATCAAGTAACAAAAGAAATCATCAGTGAATGTAAAGGCAAAGGTGAGTGCTACCAATGGGGTGAAAAACAAGCCAGGCTCTTTTGGATGTGAATGCCAGTATTCCTGACCAGTCTTTTCCTCTTCAAGGAAGGGAATCTCCATACGAGTATCTCGCATCCCCTCTCCCAGAAACATTGGAAACTCCTGTATGGGCCAGAACTATGAGTCCAGACACGCTCAGCTTATGAGAAAGGTCCATCAACTTAAGTAGCAGAAGTGGGATCGCTACACAATGCAAGCTGTCTGTCTCTCAAGGCATTTGCTGCCTATTACCAGCATCAGATGGGGTATATTCCATGCCCTATCTGAGCTCTGAAACACATTGCCCATTAATATTATAGAGCATTTCTTGCACTAAAAAAAACACCAAAAACCCTAGGTTTTATTTTTCATTCGTAATAAGGAAAAGGATGTTTCTAAGTTCTGGTGATTCCACTATTTCACTGATCTGTCTCTACGGCTTCTCATAGCTTGCACACGGACCTTGATAACACAGTGTGGCATTGGTTGTAAAGGATCCTGGAACTGGAAATCTAAAGCTGTCACTATGGAAAACCAGCAATGAAATTAAAGTACTTGCTTTAATCAGAAATCATTTTGGGGGAGGAGAAAAGCATTTGGTTCACAAAACAGCAGAAATCTCACTGGAATTCCTGTTTTCTTCAGAAAACCTTTTTGAAACTAAGTTTTAAAACCAAGTTAACCATTATCCTGAAAATTGAGAAATGCTCCAAGTATGTTAATAAATCAAGCTTTTTTTCCTCCTATTACACACAGTTTAATTGCTGTGATAGAATAACTGAACCAGTTTCAAACACTTTAAATGGCCTGCTTGGTCCTGGGCACCAGTCCCTAAATAACTGGCTGCTTCTTCCTTCTCAGCCTGTGTTTCTCACTCTCTTTCAGGAAACAACATCCTGATAGTGGCACATGCATCCTCCCTGGAGGCTTGTACCTGCCAGCTGCAAGGGCTCTCGCCGCAGAACTCCAAGGACTTTGTACAGATGGTCCGAAAGGTAATTACCACCAAGGAGTAAAGCTTGCTGGCTTTGCAAAGAGAAAAGACATCTGCAATCTGCTTAAGCAGGCAGAGGAGACTTTGTTCCCTTCATCTGGTTGTTCCACCCCTTACTGAGCTTCTTCCATTTCGGAAGTCAGGAGAGTAAAGCAGATTGGTTTAAAAGGCTTATCGTAACCTGTCACTTCTGTAACAGAGAGCATGGAATCAGATGCCCGCCTACAATTGAGCTTGCAGCGACTCTGCTTTCTGCTTGTAGCTATCAGGAGCTGCACAGAGGCTTCCACAGTGCCCTCCAGTGCCGAAAACACTAACCGCAGCTAACAGGACACTTCTGCCCTGCAATTCCGCTTCTCGCTGCGCTCTAAAGAGCTGTTAAACAGCAGACAGAAGGACTGAAAATTATAGTGAAGTCTTCTGCCTTTATTCCTTTACTGCAGCACTGGCTAAGGAGATGGCATGATTCACTGCCAGCCTTGCAGATGCTCTCTGGGATACTCATCAGTACATCCATATTTCTCCCCCATAAACTGTCCTGGCCTTCGGGGTTTAGGACCATGTCAGCCAACAGGGCATCTTTGGTTTGAACTGGCCCTTGTTTAAGCTATGTTACAAAGCTGTAATCTGTCTTTCCTAGTGTTTTATGCATACAATGGTGCACAAAGTCTAGCTGTCACACCTGCATCCTACAGTCATCTTTTACAATAGACTTTGGGGAGAGGAAAAGAGAGAGAATGTAGTGAAATGCTTCGGGAGCACAGCAGGACATCAGCACTTAGTGGAGCTAATCCCTTGGCCAGATTGATCCCTGCTCAATGTCTTTATTTCCATCTCTCTTCACACAGATTCCATACTTGGGGTTTTGTTCCTGCGAAGAACTGGGAGATACAGGTGTTTGGCAGCTTACGGACCCCCCCATCCTCCCTCTCACACACGGACCAACTGGAGGCTTTAACTGGAGAGAAACCTTACTACAAGAATAGGCAAAGCTACTTGAGCAAGGAAAACCCATCACCTTTCTAAGCATTGGAGAATGCTCTTCTTTCTTGTGTTTATTGGCAAAGTGGGGAAAAAACAGTCATAATATGTTCACTGGATCACACAAACTGCTGTTATAACACATCTCACACAGCCACAGTCCTGCAAGAATTCTCACATACAACTAGGCAAATACAAAAGGGAGTGATTTGAGGTTAAAAAATAAAGTGCAGATTGAAGCTTTTGCACATCAGGGAGTCTCTGTTTAGTCAGTAGCTCAGGAAGATTTTCCCACTTTGAATGGAGCTCTAATAATACCAGTAACTATCACTGCCTTCTGTACCAAGTTAAAAACAGCTAGCACTATGTAAGAGTTGAGCATTCAGGATGCTGGGGGTTTGTTTCACTACTATATTTGCAGAGCATTAGCAGGCATGTTCAAGATGATGTGTTGACACTCCCCTTAATCCTAGCCCCCAGATTCTCAGCACCTTCCATAAAGTGCATCTCCACCAGCTGGAAATAAGAGTCCAGCATTGCCTCTGCAGG
Organism: Psilopsiagon aurifrons; assembly: GCA_025447955.1. Taxonomy (NCBI): domain Eukaryota; kingdom Metazoa; phylum Chordata; class Aves; order Psittaciformes; family Psittacidae; genus Psilopsiagon; species Psilopsiagon aurifrons. The sequence goes on from JAOEHY010002181.1 coordinate 59,156, forward strand.
CAGCATCAGATTATTCCTCTCCTCTGTTTGAGCACTGTGATAGGTGTTGCGTTGGGCACACTGTGGATGCAAGGGTTGATTGATGCTGATCCACGTCAGAAGAGAATTCAGGATTCCACATCAGTTACAGATGAAGTTTGTGCATCACAAGACAGCACCGTTGTGAACCAAGACTGGGAGCAGTCTCTTTTAAGTGGAGATGAAATAAGCCTTTTCCAACCAAACGAAGGATCTGGATAGTTGTTATTGGTTTTTTCTCTTATTATTTAGGTTATTGAAATCCACCCTTGTGCACGGTGCCAGCCTAATTGTTTGTGTGATTTAAATTCCCTTCAGAAGACCTTGGGAAAGGGTTTTCCCTTTGATACTGAGATTTTGTGCTGGTCATTTACACAGCAGTGGATTTCTGTCCCTTGTGAGCTTTTCTGTCAGCCCTGGTGAGGTTCTGCAGTAAACAGCTTTCTTCAGGAGGTAATGATGAAAGAGGAAAGATGCTGAAATTCAGCCTCTGCTGCATACTTTGGTTTCTTTTCCTTAACTCCTAAGTGCCATCCATTATAAAGACAAAGCAGAGCTGAAAAAACAGTATGCTTAAGTACAGGAACAATGTGCTTTGGCCTATTAAGATGCTGCTTATCCAGTAGAGCAAGGGGTAGGATCTGAGGAGAAGGGGAAGAAAAGAGTTCCCATCTGTACCTAAAATCTTTGCAATCACAGGAAGTGTCCTCTTAGTACAACAGCCTACAAGATGCCAATACCAACTGCTTCATGGGAGAATGCAAAATACAAGACAATGGGTAGTTAGGAGTGTAAACTGGCTTCAAAGCAGATTTCTTTTATAGAAATATCTTAAGTCATCAGCTTTGGGTCCCAAAGTTCCTGCAGACTTTTCTGCACGTCTTATCAGTGTAGACTCGCTTTCAGAAGGTACTTAAAAACGTGCTTAAATGGGATGAACGAGATTTAGGCATAACTGCTTGCTTGATTTGGGCCATAAATCTGAGTATTCCCATAAATAGTACCAAAGGCAAGTTCAGAAGTACCAGGAAAGAAATTCCAGCATCCTAAGTACCTCCTTTCTGTCCAGCTCTTCCAGTGCAGAAAGTATTAGGCTCCTCATCTGAAAGGTTCATGTGGCACAGAAGTTTATAATGGCCAACTCTGACAACAGCTTGTTATTCATAGCAAAATGAAAGCTCATTTTGTGTTGCTTCACCAGGATATGATGGAACTGCGCTTTCAGCAGTCTAAACAAATAGGAAGTGATAAACTGTGATTCTTTCTTCAACAAGGCAAAACCCTCAGCAATTGCAGTGTAACAGTGCTGAAGAGGGTTTCGCTCAGCTTTGTCTCTGGTTTTACTGAGTTTGCCAGGGAGAAGACACCAGATTCCGAGTCAGCTGAGTGCTCATCCTGTGCAATATGTACATTGCCATGAGCTGTAACAGTAATCCATTATTTATACACTTACGACTATGTAATACACAGTAGGCCGTTTGTAAGTGCATTATTATACCAGGGATGTATACTGAAAAGTCAGGGAGATAACTTAGGAAATGACAGAAGAAACTGCTCCCATGCAGTTACACTGCTGTCACTTTAGTTTTTAACTGTAATTTAAACTACTTTTGGCTGTGTACATTCTGAGGAGCCTTTCTGCCTTGCTTTCCTCCATGCTTACTCACTGCAAATTTGCAAAGGGTGTAAAACTAAGTAGTAGTGATGACAATCATACCAAAACTAATTTGGTGACTGATGCATGTGTAATCCTCTGCACTGCTTTTCATTTCACGCTTTGGGCCAGGAAGATGTTATTTGAGGCAACAAATACTGCCTATACAAAACAGTGGGGGCTGCTCAGGTCCTGCTGCAGTTAAGCAACATTACAAGGAGTTGATTTAGACAGGAGCATGAAACAGAGAGGGAACATAACCTGAATGCACAATTTGAATATTGTACTAGCTGATCTTTGCATACAGCAAGTAATGTAGGAAAGAGTGTTCTGTTTGAGAAGGTAGATGTTAAAATACTCTCTTCTTAAAATATATATATATTTTTTTGGATGTTTGAGAAAGTATTTTGACAACTGTAGTCTTATCTCAAATTAAATTTTTCAGGTGTCAAGAATCTCAGAAGAAACCTTATTTTCTTGTAGCATTTTGATTTCTCACTGGAGTAGTGTGTTGAGTAGTCTCATGTTGATGCGGCTCATTGCGGGAAAAGAAAGAGATGTTAATTTCTCATTTTTAATCTAGATTTTAAGAATACAAAACAAGTGCTGCTTCACTTTCACGCCATTGCTGCTCATTAATGTGTATTTAATGTCACTTCAATGTTTTGACCCAGAACATTAGTCTTGAATCTATCTAAAGCGCATGCAAGTCTTTTCCTTGCCTTTGCTGTGAGCTTCATCAGATCCCAGTAGTTTAATTAGGGTACAGGAGGCAAGTAGTTCCCAGATTTTCTCCTCTCTTCCCAATTAAGGAAGAAAAACCTTGAAATTGCTCATCCAGTATTTTCATAAACTGCAACTTAAGGGTTGGGCTAGAAAAGCAGAAGAACCAAAGTGCAGAATCCAGTCATAGCACAGGAGCAGACGACAGGATGATGCACAGCACCAGAAGGTCAAAACCAGTGTTTAAAATAGTTCAGGTTTGATCCCACAAGGCTTGAGCTCTGTCTGGGGACACCTCAATACCGATGCCACATCTATAGTTTCATGTATTTCCTTCACATATAGTGCAGTGGCAGTGACAGCAAAATACTTACATCCCCTGATTTTAAGTGCCAGGCTCTCCATGAGGGCATATTGAGGCTGCATACTCAAATCAACAGAGTTTTGCTGCTTTATACAAACTGAGGATCCAGGCCATAACTTCACAAACCATAGTTGCTTTTTCACCCAGTCTGAAGTCAGCTGATGGCAGGAGCCTCCTCCTCTCCTCTGGTGTGAGCTTCTAGTGCCAGACTTACTATGAAGCTGACAACTTACAAACAAGTGGTTGTTAACAAGAATTCTGCAGGAATTTGTAGTGAGGGCAAAGCAAGCTGTAATTGTGCAAAACAGAAGGTAAAAGGGATGCTAAAGGATTATTTCCAAGCACATTCTATTCAGTCTGCAGCCCTGAGCACCCCAGGTAGCAAAATCTCAGGGATGGGGGTGCCATCGTCTTTGTTAATGTGCAGCTCTTGGATACACAGAGGATGGGGAGGTGGTTGGGTACAGCACTGTGACAAAGAGCTTCTTCACTTAGCTCCTGCGCACTGCACTGGATGTGAGGGGTTGTAAACTTCTCCCTCTGGGTCGTGTGGGTCCTTACAAATGCCTGATCCACGATTCAGAGCCCAGGGAAACAAAGAGGAAGATTTCTCACTATTTCCTCAAGCTTGGGATGAAGCTGTGCAAAGGCTGCTCCACTTCCACTACCTGAATGAGGGATTTGAAGGACTCATATGCGGGGCTGAGCCCTTCCAGTTCTGATTTAAGAAATGCATGCAGAAGCAGGGTGAGATTTAGTGTCTGTTTATATTCATTTCAAAGAGAGATACTTGAGTTAAGCTGTAGCTGACCAACCCCCATTGAAGCCCAGAGCTGGAAGTTAGTTTGAGCTGCTTCACAACTTAAGATGGCCTGAAAGTCTGGATGAAAACTCTTGTTCAGAAAGGAAGCCTTAATAGGTTTATTTTGCCCTTTGTTTCTTAAGAAGGCCTAAGCATATGGGAAATCATGTGAACTTCAAAGCTATACATGAAATTATGGTGGTTGCAGACATACTTGAAACAGTGAATGAACAAACACCACAAAAGCAGTACATGTGATTGGCTACATACACCCTAAATTACTCTACTTACTTCTCACCACTTCCTCACACACTTGTTCCCTGGGGAATGTTCATGAACCATACATTCTTCATAACAAAATTACTTCCCATTCAGATGTTTGCTGCAGTTTCTCTCTGTGGACATCTCTTCAGACTTGATGTTATCAATGGATACTTCTTTTTTCCTCCATTTTAAACCTGGTGTATCATTCTGTTTTTTATGTTTTTGTAAGTGTGAGCAGATTGTATTTATTTGAGACAAAAAATGTTTGCTGTTTCAAAAGACGATAATTGTATTGCCAAAAATCGCTGTAATTACCGGTGACATCTGTATTTTTTTATTTTGGGGGAAGGGGTCGGTTGGTGTTAAATCTCAGTTTCGAGTGCTAACAACTGTTCAAACAACCACTGCATTTTAATTTGCTTATGACATTAAATGGATTTCTCTGAAGTCGGACACAAGTGTCTCATAGGTGGTTTCACAGAAACGCCAAGCTTGCTCTTCCTCTTTGAATGTTCTTCCCAAACCTGTTGGATTTTGACAGAGTGAATATTCCTTCAATGAAGGGCTCCTCCAGAGCCATATTTTCAGTGGCTCCAGCAGGATGTGGGTAGGAAAAACACCTGTGCTGGGTGTGCAACTAGAGAGCAGCTATACTGGAACTTCGAAACAAAACAGGAGTCAGGGCTGCTTCCCAGTTTGGGTTGCAGTGCTGCCCTTAGCACATGCCACTTCGGGATGCCGGGCTGGATGCGTGTAACCCTCAGAAACATCAAGGAGAAAGGGGAATTTGAGCTGGATTATACTTCCTCGGCGCTGAAGATGAAGTTCATTTATTCGTCAGCAGATGGCACAAAACCATCTCTAGTCTGTTTTTCCCTCTGGGTTCTAAGGAGCGACTTCAGAGCTGCTGCTGCTTGGGGGCTGTTTTCCCCAATGTTATTTTACTGTCAGGTTTAGACGTGTGGAAACAGAAGCACAGCTTCTAAACCAAAGCAGTGCTCTCCTTTAAAACACATATAAAGTTCATATCACAAAAGAGGATAAATCCAGCCGGAGTTTCATCAGCCAGGGATACTTTCCTCTCAAACTTAGTGTGTACATTAAATTTTATGGCCTATGGCTCTGTTTTCCCATAAAACTGATTATATTATCATTAACATAAAGACCATCACTATTATAAGTAAAATGCACACTAATAGAATCAGAGGATCTACCAAAACCTTTTTGGAAATCAACTACACATGGCTATATCATGAAACAAGACTCTGCCTACAACACGCGTGGACAAACCTTGTGATGTCCCTGGACATTACACACCAAGAGACACAAAAAGCTTTGCTATGTCCCTATAATCAGACCCGCACAGGGACACGGGAAAACAGATTCTACCCCAGGTCCTCTGGGGCCTCCTTGAAGCAGTCATTCCTCCTCCCTGTGCTTTGGTGCTCAGCAAACATTTCACAACCACCTCACCAGCATTCTTCATTCCCTGGAAAGCCACAAACCACACACAGATGATTGTGTGCCGCTCATTATTTGTTTTGCCAGGGTCCCTGCGAGCAGAGCAAAGCAAATCAAACCTCTCTTGTATGTGGCAGTACCAGACACAGAACAACACACAAGTCTTTTCCAAGGGATTTAAACTGCACAGAATGGTCTTCAAAGCAATCACTGCACAACAGCAGTTTCCCTCAAATAACCTCTGCCATCCTCAGAACTAAACCCTGCACATAGTGCACCATAGGCCCATGTTTCTCTTAACCTTTATCTGCTTCCCCTGCGTGAACATCTCTCCCCTGTTCCTGTATGGGTGTTGAGCAAGAGAAAACTGGAGGGGATGCAGTGTGAAGTGCCCCCAGTGCTGTCACCCACCAGTTTCATTTTAGGGACCTGTGAGCTCACCAAGTTCTCAGCCACCGCCAGCACAGAGGAAACGTGGGATGGGGGAGAGGAGAGTGGAACAGCAGAGAGAGGGAAAGGAGCCAGAGACCCCAGCAGTGATGAAGTCATGGTAAATCCGCTCCCCCCCCCATGCTGAAAAGGGACCTGCTGCACACTGCAGCCCCGCAGAGAGAGGAAGTCAGCCCACACCACAGCATGACTTTCACCAGCTTGCTGCACATCACAGCTCTGTTCCTGATGCAAGGTAAGCGATATGCGTTGTCTTAACCCATCTCCCCTTTGTAAGCAGTCCAGCTGGGAAAACTCCCATTTCCAGGGTTCCAGCACATCATGCTCAAGGCAGCTTTGCTGCTGCTGTGTTCTTGTTGACAATGCCATATTGCCACCCTATTTCGAAAGCACACTGGTGCTGAATTCCAGCTGGCTCCTCAACCCAGTGTCAATGAGAGTAATTTGCCTCCTAGCAGCTTAATTGCATGCTTGATGTGGCAAAGACCTTAAGTTTGGACAGTGGAGCACTGCTTGCTTTCCATGGCGTGGGTATCTGTGTATGCCTTTGCTCATGTATTGTGTAAAAAGAGGCTACTACAAGAAGTCAGAGCAATTTGGAATGCACTTGCAAAGTACTTGGAAAATTGAAAGCCCTTTAAATACTCAATCTCCTTACTCCTACTATAGGATGCAGCTTATACCTACTTTACTAGTCTCCTGTCCTTCATACACAGGAGAGTGAGAGATTAATATTTGACCATGACAAATAGGGAAAGACTGAAGTAAGGAAAGCAGCAAGATTTAAGTAAGGAAAGTAGCCAGACGGGTACCTACAGCCCAGGATCCCTGTGGATTTCACTCCTGACTTTTTGCCACACTGTCTGAACAGCAACAGGACTGGATCTTTAAGGTCTCCTCCAGCCCAAACTATTCTATGATTCTATGAAAGCATTCTATAATACCACATGCTTTGAATATCTTATCACCATTGAATGCGTTTAACAGAAGTCAGGTCTTACAGAGGTGTAAGTTGCATCAAGTCCACCATGCACTTTCTGAGGCATGAACCGTTCTGCTCAGCTGCATCCTGCAATGCCTAGCAAGAAATTGTTGCCTTTTTTTTGGCCAAGAAGGTGGATATCACAGTACTTGATGCCAGACTCATTTTTCCAGGGATCCACACAGTGCAAGAACCTTTGTAGCTGGCATAGGAGCATCTCCCATGGCCCAGTGACTGTACTGTGTTGGGTTACTGTCTTGAAGACACTCCAGAAAAGGGGATTTGACCTGGGAGTTATGGTCTGAATGAAGCCATGGCCTCCCATGGAAACTGCATCTATGCTGGTACTGGGGGCTGCTTTTCTCTGCTTTAGAAAGGCAAGAAACACCACCTTCCTTTCTTGCTCAGTTTTGCTGCTCTCACCTCAGAAGTCGTGACTTAAAAGACCCCACACTGCTGTTAGTGACAGGAAACTGACGCTATAGAAGGGCCCTGTGGAAAACCACAGACAAGGCCCTCTGCTACCTTAACCAACATGCACCTACTACACAGGTCCTCACAAATGGAACCCATGCAAGGAGCTTTTTCTTTTTCTACTGCTTCTCTGTAGATGACCCCCACATAGAACAAGCCCTGAGAAACAAGCTGAGACACTAACCCTAGGGAATGGAGGTGGAATCAAGAACAAATAGAAGCCAAAGGCACTGGTGAGCCATATGTGATGGTAAATCAGTTATAACCACTCTAAGTTCCTGTCATGTGTGCTCAACTAAAGGGCGAGTCGTGGCAACAGGTCCTCATGGGGAAGTACTGTCTTACAGGGAGACAAGTTTTCTCTCTGCTTTTAGTGAAAGAATCTGGTCCAGCAAGAATACCCTATGATGGCTTGATTTTAAAATGGTTTAGGAAAATTAAAAGCTTCCCTGAAGCCCAGAAATACTCATTTCCCCAAACTGCAATGCTCATGTGCACAGTAAGAACTTGTAGCAAATAGCTGCCTGGAAAATAAAACCAAACCACACAAAACAGGAATGAAAAATAAACCCCTCTTACTGCCTATTTACTTATCTCTGACCCAGGCACTGCTCTTGATCATTTCTCCAGGGCAGGCTTTTTTTTCCTGGAGAAAGTGATTTGTTCCTGGTCATCAAATATCTTCACAGAGTGTATTATACATCTTTGAACGCTGCAGAGAAAGCCACACTTTACTGCCCATCTGTAAAATGAACTGGGAGGAGGGAAAATGACATTTCATTTTAGTAATCTATGCCAGATCAGGTTTGTGGATTCTATCTTTGCAGCATTACAATTGCTCATTTTTCAGAGGTGCTGAGCAGAGAATCATAGCATGCACTTTGTGTTGGAAAAGACCTTAAGATCATCAAGTTCCAATGGGCAGGAATGCCTCGCACTAGACCATCACTGCTCAGTTGCACGTACTTGCAAATCAGGTTTAACAGCTCCAGAATAGAGCACAGAATAATAAGTAATAATGTTTGTGTTAACATACAGGAGGAATATGCATTAAATGGATCTGCTATCAATTCTTCATTGATTCATGGAATTAACATCTAATAACTAAACATGGCTGTGCTAGCAAGTAAAGATCACAAACTTTGGTACAAGTCTTACCAGTGGCTGTGATGACCTGCCTAACAACTGTGGTTTATTTATAGCAGTACAATAATATCAGCAAGAAAAACCTTTACACCCTTGAAAGAAGGAAAGTTGACATAATACTGGGGGTGAAACTGCTGCTTTACTTCACATCACATTTCAATGCTTGTTTTCCCCCCACCTCATCTGTCACAGGGGATTTTCCAGAAGCTGGAGGTGAAACCATAACTCTAAAGGAAGGAGAGGACCTGAATCTCCGCTGCACCCTCAGCAGTGATGATGGTTCTGCCCGCCAGTGGTTAAACCCTCATGGGTTTGCCATTTTTCTCAACACCCAGCGGGGTAAGTGTGAAAACCAAGTGCAACACTTTCCACATGGGGCTGGAGGGTCACTTGCAGGGCTTTCCAGCTCCTACCCATGGCCAGTCTGACTCACCTCCTACCCAACACCCGAGATGGTTTTACATTCAGCCCCTTTCTGGCAGGAAGCTGATGAAATGGAAACCCTCACAAGAGTGCTCTGGCACTAGAGCTTTTAGTAATGAACTGTAGTTACCACCAGCACCAAGGCATTAGCACAAAAACTACACTTTTACCTTACAAGAGAGACAGGAATGGACGTGCCTGAAAGCCCTGGGTACTCTCCTGCTCATCAGGGAATTTGATGTAGTGCATCAAGAGGAAACATTTAGGAAACAAGCAGTGATTTCTAAAATGCACTGATAAAGCCAAAGTTACAATTACTGTGCTCCCTTCCACTCCCTACACCTTATGTCTGTCTGTATCTCTCCTTCTGTTGGTCCAATTAGACACATAATATAACATCCACAAGGGCTAGAGCTTGCAAAGCATTTGGATCCAAGTTAGGCACACTGAATATATTTCTTTTGCAATACAAAACAGTCTTCATTTAGAGAGAGGTCAGATTTTACACTGTGCATAGACATTTTCATTCTGAATAACCACTGTGGATGCTGGTCACATTGCTTCTCCAATAAACTACTTCACAAATCAGTTCCCTCCATTCTCATTGTAGCTAAAAATATTACAAGCTACCTACAAGTCTTAGGGTGATATCAAAATCCTTTCATATTTAATCACTTCCATAAATTGTAGCACTGTTGGGATTTTCTCCCAACTCCACATTTTTACAAGACTCCAGCTTTAGAATAAAAAGAGAGCTTTTGAGGCCTTTTTCTCCCTAAGGATTGATACACAACCCCAGTTTCAGTTCAATTTAAGGGCAGAAAGTTACACTTTCTGTGCTGTGATTGTGGGAAAAGTCCATGTGACTTAATGTCTGAGGACTCCCATGGGACATCGATGAAGCAAAACTAGAAGTCGAGAGAGAGAAAGGGAATCGTACAGCAGAGTACAAACATCCTAGGAGACACCCTTGTTAAAATCAAGGTAATTAGACAAATATAAGGGAAGCAAACCAGTCAATTATTAAGCAGTTAAGAAAGAGGGGTGTGCTGACCACAGTGTTCATTTATACATCACAAAATGCACTCAAAGAGGGAAGTGATTTTTTTCAAGACTGAATAAAGGCTTGGAGAATGAGGAAGGGAAAGGTCCTCATTTCATGTATCTATGCTCTATATTCAAAGATCATACTAGTTTTCTGACCACACATCATGTCCTCACCCCACAATGTTTGCTTATATTTATCCATCTAGACACGTAAAGATCCCAAATTGCTTTGGATTAAGATCCTCCTGAAAATAAAAGCAAGAGCGAGCATGGTATATTCCTGGCTGGCATCATACACCCTCCTTTATTCAGTTTCCTGCTGCCTGTGTACTAGCGCAGCACCAGCAAGGAATGCTTTGTGCTGGAACTGCTCCTTTATGTCAAATGCTGATAGGTTAAAAAAATGCCAAAAAGAAAAATGGTCCTCATTCATTAATGCTTTGATTATCTGTCTTCCTCTTCTGTACCTACACACATAGCATGCTAGCTTTCATTTTCCTTACAGCTTTAAGAGATCAGAGATACAAACTTATCCGTTATTCAAAGGATGAATTATCCATCCAACTGTCTAACGTAACAGTGTATGATGAAGGTGTGTATAAATGCTTCTACTATGGCACCTCCTTCAAAAGCAAGAACAAGAGTGTTAAGGTATTAGGTAAGTCCTTTCACTCACTTTATCCCAGCTTCTCAACTCCAGACCTGCTTTTTTGCATGCAATTTCATGGTGCTTTGCACAACATAATCCTGGTCCTAGTTCAGTCCCACCCCCCCAACAATGCTATGTATGCAGCCAGTCATAAAAGCCAGTAGAAAGATGCTCTATAACTGATTCTTAATCTTACTGCTGCAGCTGCTCCTTCTAATCCAGTACTGGAAGTATCCAGAGACACAGAAAGAAGCATTATACTGTCTTGCTATACCCAAGGATGCAAACCACAGGCCCAGGTTTCCTGGCTGTTAGACAACGGGATAGAACTCCTTGGTAAGTGTTAAAGGATGAGAGACTGATTCCTAACAGTTCCTTCTTATCAATCTTGGGCTTGATTGAAAATACTGGAGGGTAAAACACCTTCTGGGACCATCACACACTCACTGAATACAACCTGGCCCTGTGGTGCAGGTTGGGAGAAAAGCCAGCGCTGGATTCTAGTGCTTGTGCAAGGGAGAGGGCTCATCTGCTTTGCTCACACTCGCTGCAGGACAGTAACACTTGGCACCAAAATCCCTTGAAATCAGGGGTCATATTCCAGTGAAATAAAATGAAACCCAAACTCTGGAGGCACAATTTCCAGAGCCTGGATATAAAGTCAGTTAACAAATCCATTTTAACTATTTCCACGTTGTAAACTGCTTCGGAGAACAGCTCACACAGACACATCAGCCTTTCTCACATTAATCTGCTCAAAGCCACTAGCAGACACAGGAAGAGAGCTCAAGAAACAGAGCCCTCACTATGACACTGCCCCAGTGAGAGGTCTGCATGCATCTGGGTGGACGCACGTGAGGAGGAACAAAGCCACCACATAGCTCAAATTAACTCATGTGCTATATAAATAGCTGCTCCCAAGGCCATGTTCTAGTAATAACTGCCTATTAGCTACCTGTAGCAGAGCAGAGGGGAAACACACATCTGTATCAAAGCATGAGGAAAATACCTATAAATGCAAACTCTTTTCTTTCATATAGTAACCAGCTCTTAATTGTATTTTGCATCATCATGCAACATATTCAAAGCTTAACCTGTAATCTTCCCACACACACCCTTGTTTTAGCTAAGAACTCTAGAAAATAGCAGAGAAGTATGCTGGCTTGAGGATAGCTAGAAATCAAGACTAAGGAACAAATCCAGGTTGCCAGATCCACAGGCATTATTGCAACCACATAAAGCCCTGTGCTTAAAGGAACTGCATTAAGGGGAAGCAGTGCAGCTGGTAAGTGAGCCACATAAAAGCCAGGGCAGAAAGCTATCTGTGATTGCAGGGGAAAAGGTACTCTGGAGCAGTGCATGGGGCTTGGAAAAGCAAGTTCTAAAATCCTGCATGCATTTGGGAAGAGCTGGGCTGTGTGACACTAAGGTCTTGGGGGAACACCAGCTGTAAAGTTGTGATTGCTCAGGGAAGCAATATGTCACCTCTAATGTTTTTACATACATTTTTGCCAGTGTTCTTCTAAAAACAGGAGTTTCCTTGAACTTGAAACCACCTCACTTCTGGCCTGCCAAAAGTATGCCATTTGTAAGATCGCAACTCAGCCACAAGACACCTCCCACAGCACATAAAACCAACCATGCTTTTCTCCACTTCTATTAACAAAAACCTACACTTACCTTTATCTTGTCCTTGCCTTGTAGCACTAGCCCAGGTAGCTATTACAGCAACCCATACCAGTGAGAACTACCCATCCTAAATCACTGCTTCCCAAACTTTCTGTGCATACCTTTCCCTTTCAAGGATAACCAAATAACACTCCCTCCTTCTCATTCCCAGGCTTAATCACTTACTGCAAATATTTATATTAGTCACAAACCAGCTAATACACCTTAATTACTGTCAGCTTCTCAGTTCCACCAGGGCTCAGCAGGGGCAGCCCAGCTGCAATTACGGAGCTGTTGCTGACAAAGATTGTTTCCTTCCTAACAAAACCACTTTGAAATCCTTTTCAGCTCTTACATGACCCTGCTGGGGATGAGGAAAAGGGTTGAGAAATACCAGGTTATGTGATACAGCAAATTACCTGTAAAGGCTAAGTTGGAAACAAGGAATTTCTTTCATTTACAAAGTTAGGGCTACAATAAAGTTGTCTATTACCAAGAGTAACAGATCAGGAGAAATCATCAGTTTGTTTCCAGAGAACCCCTACATTATAGACAGAAAAACTCCCAGACAATTTATATTGGTCAATATGCACAAATATTGCACAACTGCTTTTTATGTTTGGGATAACAAACACACAGCTCTTAAGACACAGATATAACGCTTTTGGATATCCCATAGGAGAGCCATAACTTTGCTGGATTTCAGTCTTACTGGAAAACAGCAGGTCCTTGCTCTGAGGCTCCTCACAGGCCATGCATTTCTGTGGCACACAGCAGAGCAATTCATCCCATTCAAGAAGGGCCAAAAGTTGGTGTTTGGTGTCTGGACATTGCACTGCAGGTGAATTTCCCCACATTGGTCACGAAACCCAGCAGAGGCAGTGAGGTCTGCACTTAAACAGTGATGAGGAAAAAAACCATGACCTTGCTGCCTTTGGGCTCCATGTAATAATCCATTTACACAATGAACCACTTGTGCACAGTAATCAGGTGCTGCTTTAGCACAGCAAAGTAATGCAGATTGTGTCTGGAAGGTTTTCCTTTGAATTGCTCTTGACTAGAAAGCACTTACATGTTTTCTTCCAATGGGTGTATAGGTGACACTAAGCACAAGTTAGAAGCTGATGGGAAGAAATGGACCACAATCAGCACGCTGACAGTCCTTGCCTATGAGCCCAATTCAACAGCCAGCTGCATCATACACCACCAAGCACTAAGAGAAAAGAAGCTGATGGCATCTTTCCAGTTCGAGGACCTGGCCAGGACAGGTACTGCAGGCTCCTTCAGCAGTCCTCCCATTTTACCACTCTGAGGTGGTGAAAGTCATGCAGATTCACATGCAAAGCTGAAGCCCATAGTCTACTGCCCATGTGTGGAATCGATTTTCACACTGGGGCAAAATAAGAATTCCCAATAAAGATTTGGGGGCTTTAACTACCACACAGGGTAAATACTATAAATTAACAGTAACTGAAGCTGCTTGTCTAATAATTCTCAGACTAGAGTTTACATTTTGCCTTATTTACGCATCCTTAGGATGGATCTTCTTATTCCTACTTCCTTCTTCCTTAGATTGCTTTGTTCAACAAGTGCTTGTAAAGTGCTCTGAAAGCTGTGCTTTCGTTGGGTTTTTTTCAGTGGCAAAACCAAATCCGGCATCATTTACACCCGAGGTGGATACACGTGTCTCTGAGAACGAACAAACTACAGGTAGGCATTACCTACTTGGCCTCTTCTTAATTCATGCACAGGTCAGATAAACACCAGTTGCCATCAGCATTGAGGGACATTTTATACAGCCTTCAGAACCTCTGGTACTTACCCCAGTGACTGCAGCAGCATCAGATCTGAACAGCAGTGCAGCCTCTGCTCCAACCTGCCCACAGCTATGGTTTTGCTTTCAGTTTTTCCCTTGTTTCATAGTGTTAAATACATTCAGAGGGCGGGGAACCTGAAGGTGGGAGGGTAGAACTGGAAGTCTAACCACTGATCAAATGGAGAACCCAAACAGCCCAGAGCATAGAGCATACAGGGCAGGTTTCATTTTTGTCACGGTTTAAGCATCCATTTGTCATGGTTTCAAGTATCAATTTAATGGCAAAGTGTGTCTTCTGAGATTTGTCTTGTGTTTGGGTAAGTTCTTTTAGGATCCAAAGAACCAGCCGTCTCTTCTGCAGTGCCAGAGTATCCGCTAGTTCCCAGCTCAGCAGCAACACCAACCCAGCAAACCTTCCAACCAGATGTCACAGCTACTTGTAAGTTTGCTCTTAGTTACATCAAGTTAGCGAACCAGAACAGAAATGTTACCAAGAACAGCCTTACATTCGTCATTACAAATAAGCACATAACATAAACCGCAGCATTTCTTGCTTGTGCGAGAAATGAGAGCGAGAACTTGTTCTCTTGTGCAAGAACTCAGCTTATGAAAGCAAAATCTCTGTTGCTAGATGCAGAACAGCAGCAGTAGCCAAATGGGCCATGTTGCAGCATGATGTGAGGCCAGGCTGAGATTTCTCTGGACGGCTGCACTAGATGGCACTGTGCAACAACGGTTCAGGTCGCAGTTAATGAGCTGTTGAGTTGTTTCCAGCAGAAGAATTAGAGAGCTCCACTGCCCAAATCGCTTGGCCAAAACCCACCAAGGTGGACACTTCGCGTGAAAGGCCCTGCAGAGGAAAACAATTGGTTGTCTTGGAATTACAAGAACTCTCTGTGTTTGTTTAAAAGTGCTACATCAGTGATTACAAGCACTAGAGAATGGCTACGATTTGATCAACAAATCATGTATATGTTGATAAACACACTTAGAAAGGCAGGTTGAATGCTTTAACAGGACTTTCACTAGGTTCTGAGAAGGAAGAAAATCTCTTATGAATGTAAAGTTTCAGTAGACACAGCCCACAGTATCACTTTGGTTTTACAAATCAAGTTCAATTACATGAGGACGTATTGTCTGTGTGTGTAAGGAAGTCAGAGCTCACCTCTGCGTTTGTGCAAGGTCTGAGGTTACACCAGCCACAGCAGGAAAGGAAGAATTGGCTGGTTCATCGAGTTTCCATGTCCCCGACACTATGACTTCACATCATCAGGCATGGGTGGTGGTGGCAAAGGATGGGATGACTGCACCACTGGGAGCTATGAAGTCAGTAAAAGTGTAGTCAGGGATATGAATACCAAAACCCAATTTAAATCTACTTTAAGGCAAAGGATACATGCTCATTCCTGTTTTTTTCAAGCAAGAGAACAAGCTGATGGACAGGGAAACCCCTCAAATGACCAAAGGGTCAGAGCTTAGTTTTGTTTTACTTTGGCTGTAAATGGAAACCATTGAGTTGTAAGTGGAAACCGTTGAGTTCAACAAGGTGTGAGAGGCTCTGAGGGTTTTCTGTTCATAAAGCTTGGGTGGTCTTCAAATGAAAACTTAATACAGTAGCAAGGAAGTGAACACAGAGCTTTGAGACAGAGACTCCAAAAGTCCCTTTCTGTTGCAGTACCGGGTGCCCTGGACTACAAAGCTCTGGGAAAATATCTATTTCTCAAGCATCCCTTTGCCTTTCAGAGAAATACTGTTCTCCTTTCTATTCCCCCAGGGGCTGAAACAGCAGTCAGTGGCAATATCACAGAAGAGGAAGTTTCCAGGACAGAAACCCCTCTACCAAGTGGAAATGTAACTGTGATTTCCACCATCACCTCTGGTACGAACTCTTAATGATAGCTTCCAAACATGCAGTGAGCTGTCTTATACCAACCTGGTTCTCTGACCATGTATCCACCTCCAAACCTTTTGTCAGTACACTAGTGTAATGTTGCCTTGCAATCCTGGGGAGACACCACGGAAACACAACTATTTTTATCAGCTAGAAAAACTGTAGAGCATGAACCCACTGATTTCAATCAAGTTTTCTTATTCATACAAGAAGAAATCATTTGTCTTGCATCCTAAAACTTAAGTCCAAAAAGGTGACTTCTGCTCTCCCACCATGTTCATCTGGCCTGGTCCAGGGTATGTCTTATCTTAATCACCAGAGATTCACAGGAAGCTATTTAGCAACACAAATACCTTCCTGTCTTACAGACAGGGATGTGAAATCTGAAGGCATGGAAAAGAAAGAGAAAAATCTCTTGCTGCCCATCTTGGTGGCTGCTCTGATTTTCGTGCTGCTCATCATTGTCCTGCTATTTATGAGGAAGCTGAAGAAAGCTCATGGAATGTGGAAGAGAGGTGGGTGATGGCCCTGTTCAAGTTATTGCTGATGCTGTTTAATTCAGCAGGGCTGGAGAGCTGAGGCGACTGTCACAGCTTTTCCAACCACTGGTTAAATGTCCTTCTCCCATAGACAGTGACCATAAATTAGACAGTGACCATGAGTTGCTGCAAACAACTGTTGAAGAGTCCCTGTAACTGATGGCCTCAGGCCACTGATACGAGCTGCCACAAAAAAACCTCTATGAAATTGTTGTCTTCAATATATTTCTTAGATAGCCAACATGATTAAATCCCTGTTTTTATAACTAGTCTCTCAGATTCTTTATAATCAATGCAGACAGGGATCAATGGCAATGGAAAAATCTCACCATCTTAATTGCGTTTATTTTCTTTGCAGAAAATGATGTTTCTGACCAGACTCTGGAGAGTTATAAATCCAAATCTAATGAAGACACTCCAGGTCATGAGAAGAACAGACACGGTAAAGAGCATTAACTGATGTAAACTAATTCTCGTTGGAGCATTGTTACTGAATATATATAAAAACACACATGCAAGACATTTAAACCACTTCCAGTATAAAGCAGTGCCTAGAGTACTGTGCAACCTACAGTAGATCACCTTGTGCTTCCCAGTCTTCACTGTGATGGATGCCCTAACAATGTCTAGAGCTGCGTGTCATCTTTTATTGCTCTATTAGGCTATTCCATATGTATTTCAAGCAGGCACACCATCCTCCCTTTACAAAATCAGTAATAAATGTGTGTTTAACTTTCAGGCACTGATCAGAAGTCCAACATGCAATACGTAACTGAAGGATGTGTGGAAACAATGCAGAAGAATCCCAGAGAGAAAACCATTGCAATAAGTGAGAAACTGTTTGGATGTGGAAAGGAAACAAATGTATAGGAGTAGTGAACCTGTACAATGTGCAGAAACCCCCGTGTTTCCTGATCTTCATATTACAGCATTCAAGCATCAATATGATTTCAAGGAGCAGAACTACAAACAGCTACCCTCAACCCAAAAGCCACCTGGGACTGCTTTCCTTTAAACAGTGGGGCAAGTAGATAGGACTGGTGGTCCTAGAAACCTATTAGCAATGATTTATCTGTAGTCCTCAAAGGATTTAATTAACCGCTACCAGAAACAGAGCTCATCAATCCTGTCTCAGATCCTACCAGCAATGAGGGTCTTGGCAAAGGAACATGCAGGTATTCCGAGGACTGCAGGATATGAAGATATTCATGTAATTCTGCAAGCATGGGACTGAGCAGGAAACTCTGGGAGCTACAGAATTACTGGGACTTGTATTACCTTATTCTCACCCCAAAGCTGGAGATCCAGCTATATTTAACCAAGGAGGAAAGCATCCTGATGTGCAAAGAGTTAAAAACCCCAGGGTTGTTTCCCCATGCTAGAACTCCTGCTTTGGTTTCTCACCTGTGCAATGATAGCATCACTCTGTGCCATGCGAGACTGCATCAGCACTAGTCTACAAGGGGCTCTGAAACCAGAACACCTGGGTGCTACACTTGTATTCCCACATCACCTAAACTTCCAGGGGTGTCACTGAGACTATGGAAGTTTTCATAAGTGAGTTGTCAACCATGGAGATGATATTACACACGGGACTCCCTAAATCCAGGGACAAAGTCACTTGCCTGCCAGCAGGCTATCTAGGAGAATCAATGAGACTTTACATCTGCACAGCCCCACTATGCCATCACCAGGAACCTTTTCTATGTGGGAAAACTAAAACTGAACTCCTAAAATAAAGAGAATTTACATTACAGCAGACAGCTGTGTTTGTTTTTCCTGCTAGAAATGATTATTCCTCACTGTGAACAAGAAGCTGAACACCGGTTTTGAACACCAAATTAAATACATGCCCACGAAGTGGCTGTATGTAATGTGAAGTATATAATGTAATATATCCCCCATCACCTTAAAGTGGCTTTGTCCTGCAGCTCCTCCCTCCTCCGCCCTCGCAGTTGGTGGATGCTGCGCGTCCTCCAGTGTGGCCATGGCAACGGCGAGACGCGACTGAGCGGTAGGCGACGGGCCGGGCTTAGCGACCGGGCCCTGCGGCAGAGCCGAGACCTATGAGGGTAATGGGACTGGGGAGAGCGAACTGGGAGAGACTGGGGAGATGGCATCGAGGTGAGGGAACTGGGGGGCACGGCCTCGGGGGGGGGCTGCAGGGCTGCCTTCAGGCCTAAGAGAGAACCAGGGCAGTCTGTGGATGCTGCTCACGGGGAGGCAGTTCAAACAGAAAGTTCTTTGCTGGTGCTGGGCTTTTCTCTTTGGGCTGCATGGTGTGTGCCACCTCCAGTCTCTGATCCACGATGGGAGCAGTGGACACAGGGTGTCCACCCAGGTATAAAAGGCCTCCGGAGTGTAAACTCGTGTGACAAACACCCTGAAAAGTTAGAAATCCTATTCTGCATTTCCATATCTTAACAGTTGCCCGTGTACTAAAGCAAATGTCACCCTGTAGCTTTGAAGGTATGGGTCCCATCTGTGTGCATCCTACTGTTTGCACTGAAATTCACTGTATGCATGGAAAACAACTAGTGTACATTTCCTCTCAAATCACTGCCACTCACTCTGGCAGTGTCGCGCACACATTCCCACACTGTGTCTTCTAAGTGTCTGGAGGGCCAGATGACTTGGGAACATCTAAATGCAATGAAATGAAAAGAAACCCTCTTCCTAATTTAAGAGGAAAGTGTGGTTTTGCTCTCACACACTTTCTTGCTGATGGCTTACATGTCAGAGATGGTATAAAGTCAAATAAGAACATGTAAAATTCCTTTCACCTTAATTTTCCAGCTAAAATTGTATTGCTTTGTTTTCTTTTTCTTAAGCTGTTTATACTCGAGTAGCTTTGTTATCACTAATAGTTTAAGGGAGATTTTATAGCAAGAAGTGATGCATTTGCTGCATAGGGTCCTTGTTATTAGCTGAGTAACAAATGAGAGTCTCCCTGTTGCCTTCCAGAGCACCCAGAAGGCTTTAGCAGGCTTTTCTAATAAAGAAATCAAGAACCAGGACCAACATATCCTCTTTTCTTTCCATATAGAAAGACCTGTGCTGAGCAAACTGAGCCACTTCCTCTTAGGCAAAAATTGGTGGGTTGCACAAGCGCATTTTGTCCTTACAGCTGTGTAAATCTAAAATGAACATTTCCAGGGTTACCGTCACCTTTAAACATTGCTTAGAAAACGCTCACTCGGTACATCAAATACAATTCAATATGCTGTTATATGCATAAAATGTTTAACACTGAATAAATTGGGAATAATTCTCAAGTTTAAAGGGATTAAATTAAACCTGAAGTAATAATAATGCACAGTTTCAATTTAATTGTCTACTTAAAATAAAATGGCAAACAAATGCAGGCTAAATGATTAATAGCATGCTTTTATTCACCTCCTCAACAGGCAAAATAGCCAGTTATTGAATATTTTATTGTGAGTGCAAATGATGTTAATTGTGCTAGAAACATGTTCTAATTTTTAGTAATTTTTTTGTCTGAATACTATGCTGAATGTGAAGCTCTTCATTAAATGGAAATTTGATTTTATTTTGTTTGAACTTAGCCTAGTAAGTACTCAAATACAGTCCATTAACTGGAGCAAATATCACAGCATATACATATGAAACCCCCTCTCTACATCCATTACTAACCTCGGAATTTGAAGAGGAACTGCTGCATCTGTTGTCTACATACAACACTTTTGTTCATGAGTACAGAGTCCATCTAACCTTTATATCAAGAATAAAAGGTGCACTTTTTGTGTGCAGATGATTAGAGATGAAGGAGCTCTTCACACTCATTCTGTTCCCGTGCGGTGACCTGGCCTGCATAATACAATTGGGCTGCTGTGCACACATTTCAGCACAATAGAACTCTTTAGCATTGTACTGTTATTTGAATCATTGCAATTATATCACATACTTCTGTACTCATTTCAAAATATGGTCACCTATTTCTCTTTACCTGTGGTGTATGACAACTAAGAATAATAATGTTTTCACCAGTGTAAACCATCTAATCTCCAGTTTAGAGTATACCACAGCACTAATGCTTGCCTGAAATGAAAAGCATTGCTAGAGAAACAGATAGTTGTATTATTAGAAGCCACTTGAAACATGGGCATAAGCATGTAACTAATTTAGAAAGGATGAATTAATGATTTATGGGAAATGTTAATATCATTAACTATGCCACAGTTTGGAAAATCCAGCAGGTCAGTATATTTCTTTTAACAGGGTCTAAAGAGTCAACCAGGTTTCAGTGCCTATAAATGTCACTGAAAGGCTCACCGTTTGTCAGTGCCCAAGAAACCAGGGCTAGACAGCAGGTCCAAGTAAGGAAAAACAGTGTTAAAAGCTCTTTTCCTCCCATGTTCCTTACTCTCGCCACTGCCTGCACATCTTCTGGAAGCCAATTTGTATGTATATTTATCTCAATTACAGCCTGCTTTTAAATGAGAAGTTATTTCAGTCTTTCATAGGGAGTTTTCTTATTGAAACATCATGATGTCTTATAGGAATAAGAAGAGACTAAAAATCCAGAGCTGGAGGCTGTTGTTGCTTAGAAAGTCTCAAACTGACATTTGAGAGGTGGATTTTACCAGGAATATATCACTTTTGTAAATAATAATAATCTCATAAGTAATAAATAATAGATAACAAATATCACTTTTATTTCACACAGCAGAGTTCTTGAAGAATGAGCAACAGATATTCATTCTTTTGAAGTCTACATCATTTTAAAAGAAACAACGGAAGCAGCACAATGTCATTTCATCTTTTAGCTGATTCTCTAATTTATTTGTGCTAAGTTTAGGATCAAGACTGTATTCTACTGTGATGTGAATGTTGGGCCAATTTATCATTCACTGATAATGGAAATTATAAATGAAGAGGAGGTTCTACCTAGTTTTCTGCTAAAGAATTTTTGGATTGAACTGTTTCAACCTCCTCCCACAACTGACCATGCTGTATGCACTGAAAGAATTCATCTGACCATATTTGCAGGACATTTGTTGGCAAAATTGCACCCTGAAATAATATAGAACTGATACAATTTATACATAAATAAATCTGTGCTTCTTTGTTGCATAGGAAACAGCTGTCTGTGGACGTGTTTTTCAGCCCAATATAATTCTAACTGGAAGAACGCAAAAGATGTAGCAGAGTTTTCTGAGCTATGTCATGTTGCTGAAGGAAGCAGTATGGACTTCACACAAGAACCGTTTTACCTCCATTCCAATGGCTCCCCTGAAGAAAAGAATCAACAGGAGGCAAAGTCACAGGATTCATTGTCAGAATTTGGTACAAAATTACTAAGCTTTCATGAGCCAAACGCTGTGGTCATCAACAAACCCTTTAGGCTACATACCAAAGGAAAGGAACCTGCAGAAAACCGTCATCACAAAGATAGTTCCAGGATACATGGAGGTGCTTCTCCTCTTCAGACTCAAGAAGATCGATCACAAAGAGCAAAAAAAGACTTTGTGGCAAGCAATAAACGGACTTTAGGATTACGTTCAGAGATTAATTCCTATCTTCAGATGCACACGAAAAAGCAAGAAGTTCTTCAAAAGCAGGTAGGTAACTTCTGCATGGTTTATTATTGGTATAAATGGACAACTGTCTAGTGTTATGAGAGAATAGCTGCATGATCAGGTTTATAGGGGAATTAAGTAGATTTACAACCTATCATGGAACTGATAGATTATGACTTCCAGTGAGGCTCTTGTTCATCCTGAATGGAGTAATAGACAAGTCCTCGATTACTCACAACCCCAGTGATGGCCTTGGTAAAAGCCTTCTTAAGCTACATATATTCTTGGCCATGAAGCATGTCACAGAGGTGATCTTTCACTAGTTTTTAATCTTGATATTAGAGAAATCATTGAATAACAGAATCATAGGATGGTTAGGGTTGCAGTAGGAAACCTGGATGTCTCCGTCTGGCTTAAGAAGCTGTATTAGTGTTTTTCCACCCACACTGATCATAGTAAAAAAGTGTATGTGAAGTTGCAATTGAGTTTAGGAACCAGAAAAAACTTCGTGGTCACACTGCTTTCAAAGGCCATGCACACTCTTCCTCATTACTGTCATTTAGGATCACATACACAGAAATATTCAATACCTGCTGGATCTGGGTGGTCAGACTACCCTTTTCCCCCTACTTGCTTTCTTAGCCAAGCCAAGCCAAGCCTTATATTTGAAATCAATCAGCAGATACAACTCATGTAGAGTACTTAGACCTGAAGAGCCCAGCTTTCTCATGATTGACTGCAAAATGTCAGACAACTTCTATTAAGGATTAAGTGGAAATGTAATTACAGTTCCTAATGAACGATTATACATGAGTTTGTTGCTTTTACTTACTACTTATTATGCATAATGAGAAGGTAGGAGTCACTGAATCACTCCACGAGTTGTAGCATATCTTAACTTGCAAAACTACAGAGTCTTTCTGCTTCAAGTGACACTGCTGCTTTCCAAGACTAATGAACAGTTAACACAATATTAGAGGGCATCTGCTGACTACATTACAATGAGTGTAAGGGTGGACAAGCTTTTTTCTAGCAGAGCTATTAAGAGCACTTGGGTTTTTTTCAGATATAATTTGGAGGATGGTAAAAATAATTAGTGTAGATTGATGCTAATTAAAGCTGTGTTGATATGATTATGTTTACTATTTGGGGAATTCAGAAAATGATTTCTATGTCAGTATTGGTGCCAGGGATCAGGACTCAATTGTGTAGACACTGTTCAAAGATACACAATAGGAAAAAGAAGTATGTTAAAATCAGGGCTATATTCTAAGATTACCTTGGTGGAATAGCCACAGGGTCAGCAGAGCTGTGACCTAGCAGGAGCCAGGGAGCACACATGTCGAAAGATGTGTTTCTTTCCTTCATATATCCACAACAGCATCACTGCCTACTATCAGCTACTGTTGCATTTGCTGCGCATAGGCATAAGAAAAAGTACTTCTCCTTCTTAACTGAGACATCCATTGCTCCATACTGTTGGAAAGGGGAAAAAAGGCCTACTAGAGGCATCTTGTTGACCAGAGCAAAAGTAGTGTTTACAATGAAATAAGTACTTTGCATACATCTTTCTTCAACTGACATAACATTACACCCTCATTCTTGCCAGAATTACAGCTGTAAACCCTGTGCATACAGACAGCAGGATCTATGTACCAAAACATACCATAAATGTGCATTGATCTGTATATTTACTAATTCATATAGCATTTTATAAAGCATCAAGTTCTTTGCAGTGTTGCCTGATTCTTTAAGAACCTGATGATGAGTTTCTTTGAGAGAGAGAGAGAAAGAGAGAGAAGCAGTGGCCCAATCTAGCTCAGCTGTACTCAATATGAGTCGCTTTCCTACCTACAAGCCCCTTACTTCAAAGCAAGGAACATAATGTACAATTTTTTAATGGCTCTAGACCAAGGCACTCAGACTCTCTGTGCACTGCGCCTTACCTCAGTGTAAACACCTAATCAAGATTGCCTGCGCTTCAACAATAGCAGCCAAATGCAATTCGAGAACCACAAGGCTTTGAAGTCCTCACTGCAAAGGCTGGTTTTCTAGTCTGGGATAATGACATGCCATGATTGCTGTCTTTGTTGTATCTTTTCAGTAGAGAAGCAATTATGGGCCTCAATTTAACAGAATAGGCATTACACAGCTTATGATTCTCAAAATGCAATTTCATTTGATCATTTTCTCAATTTGATTGGTATTAATAGAATAGCTCACAGAAAATGCTGGCAGAGGTTGTGTCCTGCTCCTCTTTCAAAGAGATAATGTAGAAGTATGCTTTACCTGCCTAGTAAACTATCAGTACAGTGGGTGAGTTGGTTCCACCAAAAACATCTTACTGCCTGCAAAGCTGTATCTATCCATAGGTTCAGGAAAGCTGTGCAGTAAGTTTTAATTTGTGAACTTTTCTGGTCATGACTAATAGAATCTGCATTACCATTTGGAGCAACAAGAAAACTCAGCAATATACTCTAAATACTTTTTCCGTATTGCCCTAATCTCTCACCCCCAAAGATGAGAGACTTGGCTTCCCAGAAGGATTTAACACTTCCTTCACACTCAGTTCACCATTATGATTTCAGTTAATAAGACTCTTGGCCAAAAATATGTTCTCAGTGCAAGTTCTCCCATGTTAGCCAGCGTCACTCTACAGCCATGCATAGGTATTTCTACCACAAGCATGGGGCCAGCACATAGTTAGCTGTAGTCTCTTTATGATGAGATTGCACAGTAAATTGAGGTCATACCTGATATAGTAGCTAGCAAGATAGTTTGAGGCGACACAGGTCTAAATAAAAAGTAATAAATAAACAAAATAAAACATTGTTTTTCCTGAAATTTTGTAGATTGGAGTCAAAAGTTTGATGCTTTCAAGAGTATTTACAAGAGTATTGCTTGGCTTTGAAATCTGTAGTGCCAGCAACCACCCTCCAAAATTGCTCAGATTTGATTCCCAGCCATTGTGCTATCAGCACTGTGGCCACGTGAAGGTGTCTGTCTTGTTAATGGGCTTGCTACTGTTCACAGGCTGTTTGATATCGTTGCCAGGCTATGTGTATTAGATGTTCCATTTGTGCAGCTACTCCTTGCACTTTTCTTCCTACATTACTATGTTTTGTCATCTTTTTATGCATGACTATTGCTCAAGACCTTGCCATGACATGTATCATCCATCAATATCTTTGTACCTGGCTGATTGCTTGGACCATGATGATTGTCTGGTCACTTTTCTGTTACTAGGAACATCCACTGTCTCTCTTATAAATGGAGAAGCACAGGCTTTTGAAAGTTACATGTAGGTTTCTGTGCTCATACTTCCTGCACTCTTACTTTTCTCTCTCCTTTTTTGAAGTAGAAGGTACATTCCCTACTACCACATCACTGTTAATTGGGGTTTTGCTTCCTTTTTTCTCTTTCTGCCTTTCATTTTCTTCTCTTCTATTCTATACTGCCTAACTTTAGCATTTTGGCTTTAATAGGAGGCAAATTATTTCTCATTCTTTCCCCAAGACTTTCAAATCCTTTGTTCTGGTTGGGCTGTGGCCATAAACATTGGGTTTTCAGATTGTAGAACCTAAAGCTGTTGATGAGGAGCCAGTTAAGAGAGTCCTGTCCTTCCAAACTGTAAAAATCAAGCCTGAAGACAAATGGTACCTGAAAATACAGCATCTCAAGGTTCTGTTTCATGCAACATGATAATATACATGTAGAAGCATTGAAGTTTCAATATTTAAAGCTGTAATCTCATTAAATTTAAAGTATCAATTAGTGACAATAAATCCTTAGATATATATCAGTAGGCAATCACCAAAATCTAGTGTATATGCTGCTTTATATACTGAATTACTTAAAGTCAAAATAGATCTCAAATTTGGAGAAATTCTGAGCTCAAAGAATCTTATCTATTTACAACATTACTTGGTTGATAATAATACAAAAGCACAAACTCATACCTGTCTGTGTTTGATGGTTCGTGAGGATTCTGAGCTAGAACTTAACTACTGCTGCATTAATTGTCCCTAAAATCCTCATGACCTTAAAGGAGTTACCATAAACCAGAAAATGTTGCCTGTAGAAAAAGTTGCACTGACCTCCTCTGTATGCATAGGTCTATAGGTGTGCTTTATGCTTTCAAACCAATGCAGTGGAGTAGTTTTTGGAGCAATAAAAGAGACCAAGATATCATCACTGATGAAAAAACAAGAACTTCAGAACCAGAGCTCCAAGCCAACTGGGATTATTACTGGAAAACCTAGTTACTGCCTTTGTATTACAAGTACTTGAAGTATATCAGGCAGACTGCTTAAATTCCCCTAAGACTGGAAGCGGCAATTCTACGAAGGACAAACATGACTTTATGCTGTTGTCAGCTGAGAGAGATGTGCTTTATATGTGGTATTTGAGAATGAGGAGGGTATTTTACAGGACTGCTCATTCTGTTTAAATGAGAAAACACTGGCCTGGTCCCAGTCTGGCAGCAGTGGATGCTTTTGAATAGTGGCACAGTATGCCAGAACATTAATCAGTACAGCAGAGGTCGAGCTAACAAATCATCATCCTGGCACCAGGAGTCAGGATTCCCCAGTGCTCTTCTTTTTTTTGCCTTTCACCAACATAACACACTGTGGTCTGTATGTGGATTTAATACTACCATTAAGTAGTTACTCTGAGTGCATATGCTATGTAGTGATTGCAAATGTTGCTAACAAAAGAACCCTAGAGAGAGACAGGAGGATGAAATGGAGGATTTTAGAGCTGACAAAGATTAAATGGACTCAGAATGGATTTGTATATTCTCTAGAAGGAAAGTCATGTCTTTCCTCAAAATGGGAAACACCTGATGCTGTAATTGGAACATGACGAATCTTAAACTCCAGGTTTAGAATATGTCAGTTTAGCTCAGAACAGTAGTCCTGGTGTGCATAAATTCTTACGTTGTTTCTTACCATTTGGCTAATGTTTTGCAGGATACAGAGCAGGGAGGAGGTTTTGGTTTAGAAATGAAATCATTTTAATCATTGACATCAGTCTGTCTAAAATAAGAATGTTGTCATGAAAGAAAACCATAGAACATGATATAATCCAGTCAAAACAGTATGTAATCAGTTAATTTGATGAGGCTTAAGACACAGCTACATGAAAGGCATTGTGACAGGCAAATTTCCCCATACACTTGTATATTGTTGATCTTCATGAATGCATAAAATGGCAACCACTGAAATTCACTCTGCTTCTGATAACTTGTTTTAGATTCACCCACATAAGTCCTACCAGAGAGATAACACAAAATCCAGCCAGAGACTCAAAGGGAGAGCTATCCCGAGCGATGACAGCCAGCAACCACCTGGAAGACCAGAAGAACTGAGGCCTTGGCACCACCAAATGTCAGAATCTCAGACTTCTCCCACACAGGCAGTGGAGCAAGATGACAGCAGCACACCGCAGGAGTGTCTGTATCCAAGTCCTTCTGTTGGCTCAGCAAATTCAGATACTAGCTTAAATAATTACCCAGGTTCAAGACATCTTGTCAGTCAGGATTTTACTACCCTTACCTATCCTTTTCATCCAAAATCACATATGTGTAACCCAGCAGAGGTTATATCTCCAGCCTATACTATCAAGGAGAACTGGAAATATCAGCATAATTCCCCAAATGGACTTCCACAGGGCCAGCAACATCTACACAACCATGCCACTGTGCAGCTGTTTGCAAGACATAATAGTACCAATGGTCAAGTACATCCAAATCAGAAGAATATTGCATCTACCTTTAATGCCAATATTCAACAACTGGCGAAGGATCAAGAGTCATTTCAGGACTGCAAAAGACATATTTGTGTGGATAAAAGGTATCAGAACTGTTATCAGTACTTTAGGGTAAGGATATAAGTGTTGAAACAGTATTATCATAACACTATGATGTCCAGAGATGGACAAGCAAATGTTTTAAAGGCCAAAGTATAAAATCATGTGCCACCCTCACAGGGAAGAACTTCTTCCTTATATTTAATTTAAATCTCCCTTATGTCAGTTTAAAGACATTGCCCCATGTCCAATCCTTACATGCCCTTGTCAAAAGATGTCTTGTCATCCCATTAGGCAGTGTCAGTCATTATGGAATGCCCATCTTTCCATCTTCATGTTCCCAGAATACAAGGATCATTCCATGTACAGATTGCTTGTTGAGCTATCTGCTATATAAGATAAAGATTCTTATTCTTCCCCTTCTTTATTTCTCAGGCTGCCTCAATCTTCTATTCACTGCTCACCAACAGTCCCTTGTACAACCTCCCAGTTTGCACCAGTGATGGAACGATATCACCAAGAAGATACCCATTTGACAGAAGCTCACTTAGCTGACAGGCGCTTCTTCAGCCTACTTCCACCCATAAACCCACAGGTAGAAAGTGTTTCAAAGTTAGATCCAGAGAGCGTTGAAGGAAATCAAGTGAAAAAAAACCCGAGTAACTCAGAAGGATATCATAGGCAGAGGGAAAAGCAAAACCAGCCTAAAGTCAGCAAGAAGGTAAGCAAATAGGTGTGGATTGGAGGTCTATACATTTCTATTTCCCCTCTGATTGATTTGTTTCCTTATTAATCCAAAAACCTTAAAAAAGAATGGGAACTGAGAAATATTTCATGTTACAAAAAGCACAGTGACAGACACTGACTTGCCCAGAGCATTAAAACCCAAGGAACAAAGGTGGAAACAGACACTAAAATCATTTTAGTCTAAAGAGCGGGGCAGTTTACCACCACCTCTCCCTATGTCACTTTCAGTCTTGATTAACTCTAAGAACACAGAGCAGTGTTTGTCCTTTAAGTTATCCAGTGATAAAATGATTTAGAATAAAGCTATTTATATAAAGCAGCAGGTAGCCAGGCCTCAGATCTGAGCAAACCATTATCCCGGTCACGCTCATTTGCTATCCGACTCAAATCTCCTGGTTTCCAGGGGAATCAAAGTGAACAACAACAAACTTAGAGGATTTGTAAAGCTAACAGCATAAACATTATTACAAGTCTCCTGATGATCCCATTTTGGTCCTTATTAAAACTTGGTTCTTTTTGTCTTTTCTGTGTGTCCAGTTTCATTCAGCAACCAGTTAACACAGACACAGTGAAACAGCATAAAGATATCCCTGTGTCCATGACAAATTAAATGTTTAAGAAGTTAGCCCCAAGTCTCAGGGCAGACAAACGAAGCTGGAATAATTACTCGTGTGTTTCATCTAGGAGGCAGTTCGTGTATTGCTGCCTGAATGCTTTTGAGAAGAATTAGCTGGATTACGAAAGTAACTGAAGGGCAGATTTCCTTCCCTTTCTGTTCCCCTGAGTCCAAACCATTGTTTCTGTCCTGTGTTTTCAGTAGCTTTCTCACGCTTTATACGTGGGGAATGCTACAAGAGTAAGACTGTTTCTGCTCACAGAAATATCCAGCTTTTCCTAATGAACAAATGAATTCATACTCATTGCATGAAGTGAGAAAACTCTGATTTTTTTTTTGTAGACAGCTAAACAATAAACTTTTCACACTACATTCAAAGTTATGTGTAAGTATATCGCAGAAGAATGGGGATGATGGACACAAAAAAACAACATCAAACAGTGCATCTCTGCAGCTGAGTTAAACTTGAACATGTCCTTCGAAGAAATGCGCATTTTATTTGCATATTGATTTCTTGCTGTTTCTGCATTACTCTGGGATTGAAATTACTACAGAGCTGGTTATAATGAGTTTCCATTGACAAGTTTTGATTCCACTTCTGAAAGTTAATCTCGTGTTCTTGAAAGAGATTAAAAAGATTCTGGAAGTATTGGGGTCCTTATAGTAATGTCCTGAAGTACTGAAGTGGTATGACCTGTCACTCACCTTCAGCCTTCCCTATGCGCTTGTAAAGCTTTTGCTGTGATGCAAGGCATCTATTTTTCAACTCTCAGTGAACAATTTCCCATTGCAGTTTTGAGAACAAAGAAACATTACTATTACTAATAACAATTGCCTAATTATTATTACCCAAATTGGGTACTTTTATCTGCTTTTCTTTGTAACAGATTCTTTGCAGTTTCATTATAATAACAGTCAAATGGGTCACTTCAAGCTGTTTAAATATGAAGCTTATAAAATATCATCTTTTTGACTGAGAAAGTATTGCTTTTTGATTTGGATGATTGGCAATTACCCACCTAGATTCAAAGGAAATAGAGTGCAATTTGACTTGTGCAATTAACTCCATCATTTTGGTCATTCACAATCCTTAAAATGAGACATGCCAGAGGTAAGACTGAGACTAAAAGTTGCATCCTGCTCTTATCTTGGATGTCCACTGCAAACCTCACTTTAATTATGCCCCTGTGAAATCATATAATGGAAAACGTACCACTGCTCTTTGCTTTTTAGCCATGTACCTCAAAAGCCTACATAAATCTGAATGTGAAGCTTGGAGGCCTTGGACCTGACTACGAGGCAATCAAAGAGAAAGTAAGCAGTCCCTGTTGTATGATCCGCTTTTCAGTTGTGCAAAGAGGGGAGAATGGCAAAGAAATCTCTGCTGAGAAGCAACTTATGTTTGTCTGGTACTTTATGTCCTTGACTGTAGGTCTAGCTTGAGATCCTAAAGGGAGATTCAGATAGGAGGAAAGACAATGGTATTGAGGATCATTTTAACCCTTTAATTTTGTAGTTCCAGGAACAGCCAGTAGTTGACAAGATTCACCAGGGCTAATTGCACGAGTAAGTTTTACACTCATGACTGAATTGCAGTCTCATTCCCAATGTAGAAGGTTTGCCTAACCTTCAAGGTAGAAGTAAAAGAAGTTGTGTAAAGAGAAGAATGAAATAGCAGGATGTGCATTACCCTGTTGGAGTGGAAACAGATTGTTCAGAAGAAGTACCTGAACAATTGGTATCTCTTGGCTTGTTCTCTGCTGGTAATGAGGGTCTGGTGGCAGCTGTACATCTAAGGTGCTGCAAACTCCATCCTGCAGGCTTTGAGATGCTATTAATGCAACAACAGGTGCTTTATATGCCATTCTTTATGGAAACATTGTAGGACAGTAGAAAGGAACAATAGTAAAATTATCATCCCTTTGGAGTCATTGCTCCTGTACTTTCTTCCTCCTTGCCATAAACAAAACAGATTAGAGATCTGAAACTGGAACGGGCAGAGTGGTGCATAGTCCAAAACTCTGTGTTTTAACACCATCTTAAGACTTCTGGAACATGTCATGAGGTTGGGGTATCACTGCATTGGAAGGAAATAATTGACATTGGCTGGTAACATAGACCATACTGCTGAATTTGAGCACAATGAATTGCTGGAAATATAAGGACACAGAATATCAGTTAAGTAAATGAAGCTTGTCATTCAGGGCCTTAAAAGTCAGTAGAGAGGTTTTCAAAGCCATTGCAAAAGCTGGCAGAAATTAGCACTGCCATTTTAGAACCGAACAGATAGATTCAAACATCCAGAAAAAAGAATGTTTAAACCTGTCGCATTTCTGTTGAGCTCTATCCTCAATATGGTCCAAGGAAAAGCTTTTAAAAACAAAGAGTGACTAAGAAAGCTGTGCCATTTTTCAGGACTTCCCGTTGTGTTCTGCTGAGAAATGATCAATAGCATAGCCAGGTTAAACAGCAACAAGTGAAAATGGAAGACTTCGGTGGGAAAGTGTCTCATCAACAGATCCAGGGAGACATTTCATTAACCATACACTTTATGTCTTTGTCAGAAAGAGAAGCTGAAGCAACAAAAGGAATATGCAAAGCAGATTAAGGAACGCAACATGAAAAGCATAGCTTCAGTTCAGAGGTTACCTGCAAAACCCCAGCTCGTAACTTCAGTGTCAAGACAGAAGGTAAGAACAGAATCCCATTAAATGCATGCAGGGAGAGATTCTGGACTTCGTACAAAGAGAAAACATACATTTAACTCACTGTAGGCTAAAATGGTTTCTCCATTTTGATCTTCCTTTTAATAACTCTAAGGACTTGTGGGATCCTGGCAAGTGCTCATCTATTCTGTTGTGGTTGTACATGTAGTTACTGATTTCTTTGCCAACAGCAGTCTTCAGTCCATGCATCTGCCTTTCATCATGAGAGTGTACCAAGTGGAAACAGAGCAGTACTCCATCCAGCTACCAGCACTCAACGTGGCTTAAACAGCTAGTGATGGTTTCCCTGGGGAAAGGGTGGGAACAAAGGAGAGTGGGACACCCCTAGGAACATCACCCAGCACAGCACATGCTCTGCTTCACATCAGCAGTAGAGGCCTCACTACTGGAGAGTGCACTCTTCTAATGCACCACAGATATCCTCTTGTTAGTCTATTATCCACCTGCCTGTCAGTCTCACTCACAAACTCTTTTCACTTCAGTTGCATAGCTACAGTAATTGGTCTTATTTTTCAAGCCCATACAACATCACTTTAGCCTTCACCTGCCTTCAAAAATAACCCAAATGAGCAATGACTGACTACATGACAGTGGCACACGTAAACAAGCAAAGGCAGCACCTTTTCTATATTGCAGGAAATAATAAAGCTGTGGAAATAGTATATATCCATCAGATCTGAAGGAGCTACATGCATGCTAACAGGTATTCCTCCATGGTGACGAATGAGAACTGCAGGCTTCAGGAAACAAGTTTTGGCACTTAATATCAGTTTAATCCCTAAGTTACTTGCATTTATTTCCAAGCCATGCATAAATCACTTATGTGGGGTTTGAAATTCTTTGGATGTCCCAGGTTAAACCAGGGTGCTTCCAGTTTCAGGATTTCTGTAATACTGTTCCCATTCTCTCTGCACTCAGGTTTCATGCATCACTCTATACTATTTGACCCTCTTACAGGTATCTGGTTTTAAAGAAAAAACACTGTTTCAGTATTTAAGGTGTTCTCCAATGGTGAAAGAAAGCAAATCACCCTGAGGTGGTGATTTGCCCTCTCCACAGGTTTCTTGCAGTAGCTGCTGAAACATCTAGTGTTGAACACTGTCAGAAACAAGATTGGGAATTAGGAGAACTAATAATTGAACTCAACACAGAAATATCTGCATTTTCTTGGGAGCATTGGTCAGGTTTTCTCTCAATCAGTTACCCCAATTTTCCTGGTTTTAGGCACTGGAATATGCTAAGAAGATTCCTAGACCAAAGACTTTCACAACAAAACAATCGGATGAAAAGGTGAAAGAAGAAAGAGTTCTGCCACAGACTTTAAATGGAGACATTCTGCCTCAAATTGCATCCTTGGAAACTTTGCAGAACAGACACCAGAAGGAGAAGCAAGTTGTAGCTGCTTTCAAAAACCTTCATATCTTACAAGTGTTTTGAAATTACTAGGGACATCTTCAAGGCCAAGATGTCTAAACTATTTAGTTATGAGCTGTGAGCAGCATGTATGATTTACCATTCTGTTCTTTCAGACTAATCACCTGTTGGCCTGTCACAGCTGGAGCATTTTTAGGCATTTCAAGCATATGGGCATATCTACAAAGCATTACAAATAAACATCAGTTTCACTTGATGATTTTACTACCAGCAATGTTTCTGCTCTTGAAGTACACCAAACATAGCAGTGGGTAATGATACAATACCCGTTATTCAACTGTTAATCTTGTCTGCTAGTGAATAGTTGCCACATCAAGACCCAGATTTTGAAGCTTCATCTGGGGCAAGAGAATTCAAAGCAAGCCCTGGCTGATGATGCAGACAATCTGTTATTAGCCAGGAGCAGTTGGAAAATACATTGAGTAACTAAGGATAATTGAGAGCTACATGTTTGAGAGGAAACAGCTTTTAACAGATTAAATCTATCAAAATAACAACAAACAGATGGGTTTCTTACAATGCTTCCATTTCTTTAACTTAGTAAATGATGAATTAAGTCAACATGTGAAATGTGATTAGAACACACAGCAAGGGAATTTTGAAGAAAACACACTAAAATCTTAGCAAATAGGCTAGTTAAAAGGGAAAGAAAAAGAATAAACACACACACAAACCCCAACAACCTCGTGATTATATTTAATTGCTTTATCCAATTTATCAGGTCCCCTTTTGAATGGGAGGAGAGAGAATCAGTCTTTGGGGGGGGAAAAATGGTTTAGGTCTCCCTGAAGGAGGCTCACAATGAAAAGGAAAGGTGGGGAATAAAAGAGAAAATATCTATGAAATGTCTTTCTCTCTTTCTAGGTGTACTTTTAGTTAAAGGTAAAAGCTAGAAATGCATAAGACTTAACACATTGCTGGGTTAACATGGGCTGGATATCTCACCAGAAAGATGATTTTACAGTAACTGTACAGTGAAGTCAAGGCATTGGAGGTATGAAATATTGCTGCAAAAGTCTCATATATACCTTACATTTTAGAGAGTCCTAGGGGAAATTCACCTAGATCCTACAGCCCTGAGGATGCCCCAGCCCTCCTGAAAGTGTCTGAGGCTCTCAAGTCAATATGAGCAATATACTGCATCTCTCCATGATGGGAAAAGACATGCTCCTTTCCTTAAAGCCCTCCTGACCCACCCCAGAGACCTTTAGATTCTGCAGACACAAGTTTGTCACATACATAAGCTTTGGGGGAAATCTGGTGGAAGAAGCATATGGAAGTGCAGCAATAGGCATCTTCAAATGGCCGCTGCAACTTCTGAAACAAAACCATCCTCTGCCTCAGCTTACTTTCTGATCGCCTTTGGGAACAGCTTTTGCCTGCTGCTGTAGAACGTGCATGCCTGTGGTATGATCCATCAAGTGAGGCTGGGTAAATGGTACCATGCTCTGCCAGTTGCTGCTTTTCTACTTTTATATTTTAAACCAAATGTTTACACTTTGAAGCATTTCTTATTAGGGAGCCTCAACTTGTTGTTTCTGCTTAAAAGTGATAATCCCCCCCTTAATACAAACCTCAAGTACCTGTTTTAATGAAACCTTCAGATGAATATCAAAGAGCTATTTACTCGTATCTAATATTTTAATTAGATTATATTCTCAATTTAACCCATTAAACCCCCTTTGATGATCTCCATGTTTAGTGTTTAGCCCCAGATGCTGGAGGTAATGAATATTGGACCTTTGATTTAATGAGAACTTCTGCCTTTCCAGCCTGACTCCCTTTGTATCCCCCTTTTTTTATTTTCTGAGCTATAGAATTCAGTTAATTGAAGAAGTCTCTTATCGCCACACATTAAGGAACCTGAATTAGCATCCCTTTTCTGATTAGAAAATGCAAGCAGACATTTTCTCTTTGATCTGAGGATTGAGTTGAAGTAGGCAACAGCCCCCTGAAAATGAGCTGATGGCCTTATTATTTGGCTGACATGCAGATGTGTCCATGTGGTGCAAAATGCTTAATGTCTTAATTGATCACCTTCCTCCTTATCTGTCCTCCTACTACCTCTTAGAGCTCCCAGAAATGAGGGTGATCTTTCTGGGTGGGTGATGTGTTCCATTTGGGGGGCAATATACAATGAACTTTTAGGAAACATTCAAATACTAAACCCACGCTAACTAGAAGCCGCGTATATGATGCTGCATCTGGGGGGGTATAGGTTTTTTCAATGGACACAGGTTGTGATCACGTCACAAACGACTTGGAAAGGACTGTTTTGGTTGGGAGTTTCTCTTTTTTTCTGCCCAGAAAAAAAAAAAAAAAAAAAAAAGCAAAGAAAGACATTATTTGCAGCATATGTGGAAAGAAAATCTTTTGATCTGCCTCAATACTAATGCAAATTTTCCCGGCACCTGACAGATAGGGTGGCACAAAAAGGGACCATACAAGTAAATGATGAGCATCCATCTGCTTAAAAGCAAAGGCCAAAACTTAATGTCTTTCAAATTAGGAAGGCAAGGAATTTAAATATGAAATAGGCCTTGAATTTTGCATTAAGTATTCAGGGAGAGATTGGGCTGGAGTAGAACCTGCCTGATGTAGTCCCATGGCTCCAGCTATCACAGTGTTACTGTGAGCACAGGCTGCCTTCACAGGGGCAGAAATTGTGTGCGCCACCCAATAGAACTCAACATTCACTTGCCAGGCTCTTCCTACTACCACTTCTTGATATTTTAGGTTCAGGAAGGATTGAAGCTGAAACCATCTCCACTTCTACTTAGGAGCAATGCTGCTGCAATGAAATCACCATCACATTTCTTTCGAAGGTAACTGACGTTGACCTCCCACCATCATCTCACAGTAAGTATGAACATCTGGCTTATAGGCTGCTAACTGACAGAAACATATTGGTTTATCAGTTAAAAACATTAAATAAACCATGTTCCGTTATTACATCTCTAAAGACAAACTAGCAAAGATGAGGTTTGTAAACTAGACAAAATGATGTGTAACTCTTGCAGTTGTTGAATCCTTCAAATAGGCATGAACAAGCTGTAATGTCCAAACAACCAATGAGCCAAGCTTTTGATCATTAGCATCAGGAATCAGATCTTCATTTAATTATAATAGCAGAAAGAATATACCTTTTTCAATCATCATTATTTTGCATGTTGCCCAAAATCTTAGGTTTGTTGCCTAAACCTAAGTGTCCTTTGCATGAGAATAAGCAGGTATGAGAAGAAAAGACCAACTCCAGTGATCGCCTGTGTGGTGTGAGAAAGAGTTCTAGATGGACAAAATCACAGTGATAGGGAAGGGCAGTGAACCTCCACTGGTGACAGTTGGTGAGGATGAGTTAAAGCAGTCTGCCTTACAGAAGAGCCTGCTCTGAACAGAAGTGATGCTGATCCCAAAACCTGGATAGAGCAGATGCTAAAGAAGAGCCCAGCAGCTCAGCAAGAGATTTGCATAATCACGAGTGCAGAGTGGGCAGCTGCATGTAGTACCATGGGGCTAGTTTTCTGTGTGTCAGAGGAGCACTGAAGGGTTTGTTCCAGCAGCCACAGCAGATCCAACAAGATACACCACACCAGAGAACAGTGAGTCTGCAATTGAGTGGTCAGCACTACTTTCCAGTCCCATGAAAGTTAGTGATGTTAAGGGCTGGAAAACACCCAAAATCGGAACAGAGAGCAACGGTTCATAGAATTATTTAATGCACCGTTTTGTGTTTTTCTTTAATGAAATCTACAGCAAACATTAACCACTCGTGTTAAAATTGATCAACAGGAAACAATTTCATTTTGAAAAAGAAAACATGAGAATTTTGATGAAAATCAATACTTTGGTGGATTTCTTGAAAAGTAGGAAATCCACCAAGATTTCCTGTTTTCAGTAATTATTTCCTGCAAGCTATTTCTACTCAGCATTTCCTAATCACACATAAATATAAAAGAGCTCTAAACAATCTCCCCAACTCTTTAACCTCCTTGAGGAAAGCAGGAGAAAGTCAGCACTTGCCACTGAAGGAGTTGGGACGCAAAAATAAAACCACACTTCACTTATTCTGAAGGGAGGAGATGTCTCAGGTAGCGGCTCGTTCCTTCCCCTATCTCAATCTCAGGGGGTTTCACGCTTGTTTGCATCAAACTTTCTGGGACAAGCAGCCTGTTCCCAAAGCCTTCTCCCATTAACTGCAAGTCTCGGTGCATACCAACTCAGTGTCCTTGCCTCGGGTTGCATGGTTCACATTCTGTATGTATTTGTCACCGAGGTTGCTAGCCATCAGTGGCTTTCATTTCACACATGGTTGGAATCTTAAATGCTAGCCAAGGTGCCTGGACACACAAAGAGGGGAAGAGAGGGTAGATCTGATTTAATTTCGTTGACCAGCATAAATTCCTTGTGAAGGAGAAAGTTCCTGTAGCTGCAGGGGAGAGGCAGCAGACCTGTGTGTTATCTGAGTCATATTCTGACCCTTTCTTCATAGTCCTGGCTCATCCTGAGTGTGATAGTGCTGGTGGCAGAAAGGGGAATGAGCTCTTTGTCACAACCCTGTGCCTCAGAGAAACCTCACCTATAAAGGGGTCCTACAAATCCAGCCCTGCCAGGGGACAGAGGTGAGAATACCTGTGGGTTTTGCCTGTCCTGACCTCATTCACTATCATCTGCAGCACTGCCTGCATTGGGGCACTCTGTGCTGCAGACCTTGTTCCTGGATGTGCAGTGCCTACACCTGAATCCCAGGATCCTTCCCTCCTTGGGAATCACCATCAGACTATAAATATCATCAATGCATAGGTGCCCCAGGCCCTGATACTGCAGAGGAGACGAGCACTGACTTTTGGGGTGTTTGGTGTGGTGGGACCTACCTGATGACGCAGCATTTGATCACACTCCTCCAGCAGTGTTGAGAGGGCAGAGCCTGGCAGTGCCCACAGACTGACACCACTACTTTCTTTACATCCACTAGATGCCTTGCCAAAGAGCAGTGCAAATGCACAGAGGAGGGAGAAGTTGCTTTTGCACATCTCTGCCCCAAAAAAATACTTCTGTCGCTTCATCTTCTACTTTTTACTTTCTCCTGCCTTTTTTCCTCGAGCTCTCTCCAGCACAGAGCATTTTTACACACCTTTGTCTTTAGTAATAGAGAGAACAAGCGATTCTTTGTGCAAGTAAAAAGAAACCACACACACCAATGTAATGAAATAGGATTTTTAATCTCCCTTTTCATTTAGGTGCAATTGTTTTAGATTATTGCATCTTTACATGTGCTTCTAATGCTCCCTTTCACTAAAATGAAGGGATTTCTCAAAATACCTTGCTGCCTAACCCTATTACCAAAGGATCCCAGCAGCAGAGCACTATCGGCCTCGAGATGGGTATCAGTACCATGCCGTGAACAGCAGCTTTAGACATGGTCAGAAAAAAAACATCACTAAATATCATGTTAGATCTTCTCTTTTATATCACTTTTAATAGTTCCTGATGAAACGTGAGCTCAGGGGGAGGCAGACAGAGCAAAATGAATCAAATACTTGTTGAGTGAGTGAGTACGGATGCAGGTGAAGGATGGCATGGAATTGAAAGGGTTTCCAGTTTCCATCACCTCCCGAGTAGACGATAAGAGAAGGGAAGAGGCAGCAGAAGCATTTCCAGACAGCAACGTGAAATGTCCTGCTGCACCCTGCGCTTAGCTTTCTACCATGCTCCAAACCACACCAAGGTTTTAGGGGAAAATTGGTTGCTTTGCCTTCTAAATTATCATTTCTAGGGAGACGGATGGCATTTTGCACAAAGTTTTGTATTAAAATGCTTGCTCTGGAAGTATTTATAAAGACCATCTAAAAGATAACCAGCCGTTTGATGGGCAGAGAGATGGCTATTTCGTATTTTTCCCTCCCTAAGGTGTGATGTTTATTATTTCATGGGTAAGAAGCATAAAGTGAAACCCACGAAAAGGAAGCAAACTTACACATTGCAATAATCTGTATTTTATATATCAAACAGATTTTTTCCTCACAAAACCGCATGTCCCATAACCCAAAAAAAAAAAAAAAAAAAAAAAAAGCACAGGAAGTGCCAATGACCCCAAATTAAAAATAAAGCTAGGAAAACAGGAATAAATAACCTAAGGAGACACACCGACGTGCCGCCGGGTTGCTGGTGCAGCAGGGGCTGCGCAGCTAACATGTGAGCAAGCACAGCCTCTCCTGCAGGCTTTTCCCGAGGAAACCCCTAGTTTTCCCGCTGGAAACGAGGAGCCTCCGCCTCGCTCCCAAACCAGCAGCTCGCCAGAGGGGGGAAAAATAAATAACATTTAAAATATCTTAATTTACCTGGAAATTAAAAGCATTTCCCTGGCAGGAAGCTAAAAGCAAAGCGGCTGCTGCAAGACGGAGCTCGGGGAGGCGTTGGGGAGAAAGCAGGCAGGGGGGAAACAGGAGCCAAACGCAGCTCTGGGGCATCTTTGAGAGGAAAAGAGGAGTATCCGGACGGTGATTCGCACCTGGAAGCCGGGGCGGAATCAGGCTGGAATCATCGGTGCAGGTGGTTCTCCAAGCGGTTCTCTTTTGCTCGCTGGGATTGTGTCTGCTCCGAGCAATGATCGAGTTATTCGTGGTGCTCCCCCTTTTCCCTCGCTATATCGGAATTAAACAAACGGTAGTTTTTGTCTTACCTGCTTCTTTGGAGAGCGTTTCTATAATTGTTTTCCTTTGTTTTTTGGAGGATGTGCGTGTCCTGGAAGCTCTGCCCGGGATAAATCCGGGATAAACCCGACCTGCCCGCCGCTCCCAGTAACCACAACACGCTGCCACGGGTGCACATTTATTTCAAAACCGAGGAAAGTTCAGGGAACGAAGTCCCATATTTCGTAGGGCAAAGGGGAAACCTAAAAGGGAGCTCGCCTTATTACGGTCTCCCCCACCAGACTTCCAGGCAAAGCTCAAGCTCGGGATGATGCCGAGGGGAAGCCAACGGTACCGCGGAGCATCACTGCCTCCCTCCTCATCACCACCTCCTCCCCAAAACGTGATCCCCTCCCCTCTGGCTCAGGGCTGGGAGATAGGGGAGGTTTGGGGGACCGGGGCAAAGCCGCCCCGGGCCCCTGAGCAACTAGAGGCGATGTGGACCGGCGCAGAGGTCCCCCTCTTCCAGGATGTCCACCTCGTCCTCGGGGTCCTGGAGCAGGAATGGGACTGGTGGGCCCTTGCGGGGATCGGTGCCGGCCGCCTCGGACAGCTCGGGCTCGGGAGAGCTCTGCTCCCGGTTCTCCTCGCTTCCCGGGTGCTTGGGATCCTCCTGGATTTTCCGCAGCTGCTTTTTGTGCTTCATCCGCCGGTTCTGGAACCACGTTTTCACCTGGGGAAAGCATCAGGAGGGAAAAAGCAATAACGATAAATAGAAATGAGAAGGAGAAGGTGAGGATGCTACATGAGAAATGGGAAAGGGGCAGATGCCGGTCCTTCCACTCGGTACCTGGGTCTCGGAGAGGCTGAGCGCCGTGGCCAGCTCCACCCGCTCGGGAGTGGAGAGGTACCGCTGGATCTCAAATCTCTTCTCCAAGCCGGAGAGCTGAGAGTCAGAGAAAACGGTGCGGGCTTTGCGGCGGCGGCAATGCTTCCCGGGCAGCTCGGCGTGAGCGTGGGGTTGGAAGAGGGCTGGCACCGGCATTCCTGGGGGGACACACGGCCGAGAG
Organism: Psilopsiagon aurifrons; assembly: GCA_025447955.1. Lineage (NCBI taxonomy): Eukaryota > Metazoa > Chordata > Aves > Psittaciformes > Psittacidae > Psilopsiagon > Psilopsiagon aurifrons. The sequence goes on from JAOEHY010002181.1 coordinate 100,100, forward strand.
CCGGGTGGGCTGCAGCTCCCGGAGCTGGGCTCTCCCCCTGCCTCACTTAGCTTTAAATGTCTTTTTCGTTTATATAGTTTTTAAGGTAGTTTTATTGATTTAGGGGATTTTCTTGCTCTAAAAACAACGCTTTTCGCCCTTGCTGAACCCTCCCCAAGCAAAGCAAAGGCAGCCTGGGCAGTGCTGTCTTACGCAGAGCCTGAGCGGGCAGCCTGGCGAGGGAAACCCTCACCCTCCTGGCGATTAAACCACAACGAAAAGAAAGTGGGAAATCCGAGGGCAGCGCTGGAAAAGGCTGGAAGGAGAACGGTCCTCCCGGGTCCGCAGCTGCGCAACTTCCCATCTCACTTGGGATGCCCAGTGAGAAACTTTGGAGGAGGGTTTCCTTCCTTCCTTCCTTCCTTTCAGAGCCCGGGGAAGGGTGGCAAAGCCCAGGGTTCCGGCCGGGCAGGAGGAGCCTCTCTCCCGGCCCCGGGATGCGGAGCCGGAGCAGCCCTAGTGATGCTGCTGGAGGTGAAAAAATCAAAGCTCGGTCACTGTCTGGAGGTATAACGCAAGGAAAAAGAGATGTTATTGGTCCGAAAATATAAAGTAATTAAAAGTAATAAATAGAATACAAAGGGAAAGACAAGGAGACCCTCGAGATATCGGGCAATTGGATGGATGGTAACCTGCAGCGCTGTGCGCTCCTTTCCCTGATAAAGAAGTGGAGGACCGCAGCCCGGATCCAGGTGAAGGATGTAGAAAGATGCCCCGAGGGGCTTGTCCCGTTCGGGGCTGCGGCCTCTTTTCCTTACCCGAGTCCTCCCACCCCGGGTTCTCCTGGCCACAAACTCCGCAGGTTCCTCCCAGCGAAGGGCTGCACTTACCCGAGGTGGTGAAGAAATAAGGGTGATGGTGATGCTCCGGCTTGTGCAGCGCAGGATGCGGGTGAGGCGCCAGGAGGGTCGGGGTGGGCATCAGGGGGTACCCATAGTCCAAGAGGGGAACGCGAGAGGCCAAGGAGCCGGGGAAGTGCTCGGGGGGCACCTCCCGCAAGGGCTTGGGCTTGTGCAGCAGGATGTCCTCGATGAAGAAGGATGTGGGCCTGGGCGCGGAGACGGGGTGCACTGGAGAGGTGAAGTTGAGGTTCATTTCGGTTGTGGTCCCCTTGGACAGGAGGGAAGGGAGAGAGGTGGTCTGAGAAAGAGGGATGCAGGGGGCGAGGGAGCTGAGGGGCCGGGGGTGATATATAGAAATAATTTTAATAACAATAAATAAATTATTTTTTTAAGGGACAAAAAATAAATAGCAATAATAATAACTAAAAATAAATATCCCCCCCAGCCAGAAATGAAGGGAAGAGCCGGGGGATGCGAGGCGGGCGGGCTCGGGCTGCGCGGGGAGATGCGCGCCTTTGAGGCGCGGGCGAAAGGGGGGTCTCTGGCGAACCACTCGCCATCGGCCGGGCGGGGGAACGGGCCCGCCGGGCCACCCAAACCGTGCAGGGGGCGCGGAGCCTCTCGGGGG
>JAOEHY010002182.1:0-21129 GCA_025447955.1 Psilopsiagon aurifrons
GTGAGCACGAGGTCAAGCATGGCACCTCTCCTTGTCAGCTCCTCTATTACTTGCAGAAGGAAGTTGTCTTCTACACAATCGAGGAACTTCCCGAATTGCTTGTGCTGGGCCGTTCCATCCCTCCAACAGATATCAGGGTGGTTGAAGTCTCCCATGAGAACAAGGGCCTGCGAACGTGAGGCTGTTCCTATCTGTCTATAGAGCGCTTCATCCACAGAGTCCTCAATTAGGATGAACTTAAAAATAATGACACGGTGCAAAGATAAACACACTTGGGTGGTAACTAGGTATTGAATATCCAACATCAGAATGCACTAGTGATGACTCAAGCATGTAATTATACACACAAAGTATCCATATGCAAATTATTGGCAGACCATTATATTTGTGCGCATGAAAGCACGCTTCCTTCTCTTATCTGTAAAGGCTCTAGGTTGAACTTCTGCATCTGCTTCTCAAAACAAAAAAGACTCCTGAAATGAAAGTCCTTAGTGCAGGATGGTCTGTATTTCCAGGACAGCTGAAAAGGCAGTAAAACCAGAATTACTCACTTCTCTCAAATATAAGTTTTGCAAATACTTGGATGTTTCATATCTACAGAAAGAATGTTCCCTTTCGGATACAAATAGCTTGATCCCACAGCCACTCCATAACCATATGGAATGAAATTGAAAACAAAAGCCATTTTTATATCTGCTCTCACTCTTCATTTAAAAGGTGGAGCTGAGTGAACTTTTCTGTCCACTTTCTCATGAACATCTCTGTGAATAAGATTTTGTTTGCAATGTAGTGAAACAATTGTGGGCTTTCATGTGGAGCGCAGTTGGTACTGATATGGCCATGTTCACTCTCTGGATTTTAAAGGCTTGTGTGGCAAATTGTGTGTTTTAAGATCTCCATTAGCAAAGACATATGTAGGTATCTTACTGAAGAGAAGGACAAGAGTCTTGGAGAAGAACTACACAATATATAAGAAGACAAAACCTGTGGTCTGTGCTGATATCAATGTGCAATAACTTGAAGGAATCATGTGGGATAATTGTTATGAATATTTTTAAATCGTATTAACTCTATTGTATCTTCTAGGAGAAAAGAGGTGCAACTTCCCCTCGGTATTTCTCTGTGTTACACAGGAGATGCAATCCTGCTTTCCTAAGCAGAAAGAATATCACAAAAAGGATTTGCTTTCTAGTTAGCCTCCTCAGAGGAGTTAGCTCCTGTGGTGTGACACAGCCGTCCATTGCCACCAGATCCAAGGGCATCCTGGAAGGTGGCTGGGCCAAGGAGTCCAGCTCCAAGGAGTTAACTCTGGAGGCTGAGGCACCCTTGCAAAGAATCAGGAGTATGTAGAGTTTAATGCTACTGGACTAGTAAGTGGTTTGCCATAAACTGAGTCAAACTTTCCTCATCACAATTTGTGTTCTGCTAAAAGAATACAAAAAAAAAAAGTAAAAATGTAATTCCCATTGGCACAAAACCTCCCCTTTTTATCAGTCATTGGGTAACCTTTAGAATATTGCACATAGAATATAACCTTTAGAATATTTTCACTGTGGGAAAATAAACTTTACTTCGTAAATAGTGTTTTTTAAAAAAGCGGAGATGAACAGATCCCTACGAAGTTGTTGTAGCTAAATTAAAGGGTTCAACTTTCCCCTTACCCTTTCTCTCTTCAGAAACCTGCTCCAGTTCAATGCATTTAAGTGGAGTCTGCATTTTTTATCCCAAATCTCTGTTTATAAATCTCAAATGCTGACATAAGCCCACAGTTTCTTCTCTTACCAAACGTGCCCTTTCCATAGGATGCAGGGGGTCTTTCCTGGATTTCACAGGATTTCACACAAATGAGCCTGCCTTCTGCAGCCTTATTCAGTTTCTGGATCATCTGCTTGAAGGCAGGATTTCAGCTGTTCATGGAGTTTTCTAGCAACCCACAGTCTCCGTTGGCTGCACAGAGGCTTTTATTTCATTGTTGGTTTCCCTACTATGCTGCCAATGACTGACAGCACACATATTCCCCTTGAGAGCACAATGGACTGTGTATAGTTCAGCAGGGACATCCTGGCGGTTTGTGAACCGGTGCAGGAAATATTGTCAGCTATGTGTTAGTGATATATTCCAGCTCTTCTCATGACTCATATCTTTAAAGGATTTTTTTTTTTCTATTCTAGCAATTGATGATGACTGGAGCAAACCAAATCTGGTCGTTAACCAATAAGGATTTGTTTTAAAACATACGAAGTTAACTAACTGATTTACTTTCAGAGGACTGACTGAGAAGTCGTTTTTCTAGTCCCTATGATCATATCCTAGCAGTTTGCTCAATTTACAGCTGATTCATCATGGTACATCTTTTAAAAGGTGAATCCTACGAGTCCAGCTGCACAACACACGATGAAATCAGCCACAACAAATGCCAGGTGGTGGAGGAGAGGGCATGAGTGGCAACACTGCCTTGGGATGGTGTTTCAACCGCACTAAAGGGCAGCTGAGCCTCCCAGTGCCTTAATCCCAGCTCTGCGCCTGGGCCCTGGCTGTAGCTGCCTGGCCCACTGTTGCAGTGCACTCACACTCACATGCATCTTGCAGACAAATGCATCTTGCATGCTTATGTATACACGCCATGCACCCTCACACACACATCATGTGCACTCACATCTCACACACACATCTTGCACATCTGTTCCCAGCCTCCATCCTGGAGTGGTATCAGGCCTTCTTCAACATCATCAAGAGAAAAACCTGGCAGGGAAATGAAGGACCTTTGTCTCCTGCGAATCTTGTCTTTGGGATGTCAGGAGACAAAGCAGTGGGACAGAGAAAACTGATTTCTTCCAATCAATCAGCCTTTGCTAATGAAGCTTATGGGCTTTCTCTCTGCATGACACCAAGGTAAATTTTTATTGAACTGCACTGATTTTACCGTTTCTTTACCAGTCACAACAAAGCAGTTCAGGAAAATAGATGTGATTGTTGAGCAGCTGCCCATTCCCCCAGTGTGTGTGGGGGGGAAAAAAAGCAGAACCCTGTAACCCTGCCTGGGGCAGCATCACCTTCACCAATGTCCCTTTGAGCCTATGGGAGCAGTAGGGCACTGCCTGGTACCATTGCTATGAAATGCTGTGCTTTCCTGACCCCAAATGTCTATCTGCAGCAGGGAAGAGAGGATGCTTACACATCCCAGGTATCTCCGGGCAAAAGGAATGAAACTACTGTAGGAACCCAGATCCTCAAGCCCAGATTGCTAAGGGTGTTTTGGTTGTATTTTAATTGACACTGGCTTCAGTGCAGTTAAGCAGACATCTATCCAGAGAAATGTGGCTCATCCCAGCTGGCCTGTAAGATAGCCTCCCACTTTTCCACCAGTCCATACCTGGGTGGCAGCATTGTGGGGCAGGATCACCTCTGCCAGTATTGGCAGCACAGGTCCTGAAGGTTCGCTGGGGGCTTCAGGTATACCTGCAGGCCAGGAGAAGGAAGGTTGGTCACCAGTACAAACACACGGCTCTCAAGACAACCAGCTGCTCCCTGATAACTGCAGACAGCCACCAGCTCTTCACTGTCAATTTGATCTATTTCTGCTGGTTTAATTCAAATTACTAGTGGCTCAGAAGGGACAGTACCTGAAAAGATATTCCATAAGCTTGGTAGTGAGCTAAAGAGAGAAGGCTCCAATATTTAGGTGACTGACTTTCCCCACTCTCTTTCTAGCTCCTGGATAAGTCTTCCTATCTGGACAAAGAAGGCAAATTTGGGTTTTTAACTGATATCACACCTTATTATATTCTGTAAAATGAGTCATTTATCAGGACACCATAAATCTGGTACAACTTGTTTGCTGGAATCCAAACTGACAGCTACTGTAGGTAGCTGCAACTTCCCAACTACACGTACATTATCCTAGAACAGAGGAAAATCCATAAACCGTGGAGAAGTGGTTAAAGGTATGATAATTGCTACAGTCCTGTACTTTCTACTGGCAATGAAATCAGCCTATAACTCCTGTATGGAAAGAATTAATCCATACCACTGTCCATTGTTATGCATCATTACCAGGAAACAAGGTTATTACAAGATGGGGTCTCTTATGTTAACCCTGGAACAGAAAAGAGATAAGTTTTGGTTTAAAAATACATTAAAGAAAGAAGAAAGTAAATCCTTTCTGATCTGGTAATTTGCTAGTGTACATATCCATTGGAAGAGAAAAAGACTCTTTTAAGGAAAAAGACTTTTTAAAGAACATCACAGGCAGAGAATGAACCAAGCAAAACCAAGCAAAATCAGAGCCTCAGCAGGTGCTGTGCGTTCAGCAAAAGCAGGGGCAGTGTATTAAATCTTTTCAAGAGCACCAGAGGAGTGCTGCTCTTTGTAGCTCTGCTGGGCTGAGCAGCCACAATCAAGTGCTGATAGCAACCCCAGCCACGGCTCAGAGAGCTCCTGCTCTGCCACTGCTGCAGGGGTGCAGTACCCAAAAAGCAGTGGCTGTGTCCCAGCCACCAGGCTCACACAGCCTGACAAAACTGCATGTGTACACCCGGCAAAGACGCTCTTTTAATGCCTCCTTTCCCCTCACCAACTCCCCTGCCACCCCCATTGCCTGTGACTGTAGTTACTTGGATGTTGAATTAGAAGCATTTAAATACAGTCTTTGATCTTCTGCTAGAAATGGTAGCCCAATACATTTGGCTGTTGGCAGATTGTGGGGACTCTATGTACAGGCCTGTAGAGCAAATATCTTTGGCTTTGTATAGAAACCCAGCTGTGCTCACACACATGCCATGGCACACGCTGCACTGAAGTGTGATGACAATCACAACTGAAAACACAAGATGCTTTAAAGGCCCTGTAATTGAAGCAAAAGAAGAAAAGCCTGGGCTTTGAGCCGTAGTGATCAGAACCAGGCAGAAAACTGCCTTGTAACTGGTGGCATTTTACAGACTTTCTAATTGGCTTCCAGGGCTGGTGGCTGTTGCTTGTGCTGCATTGGAAATCAGAGCCATGTGGGGCCAACTGAGCGGCTGGCATCTGTGCTGCCTGAGTTTGCCTCCAGCCGGGTGGCAGCAGAGGTGAAGCAGGGGAAGGAGGGCTGGAAAGGGCAGGCAACCATCTGAGCCTGCTCGCGAAGGTGCCTTGCTACACCAGTGCCCTGCACCTTGGCACAGGGATGGGTGTTTACTCCTGGTAGCAATGGTTTCATCACATGCCTGTGCCTTTTTCGGGGGGGATAATGGGCCATCCCCGCTGCTGACACTGCCTGCGAGCCCCTGGTAGCCTCTGCTGGGCTGAAATTGCTGTGCCATCATCCAGCACAAGCCTGTGTAATGGGGCTTCTGCATTTCTTATCTTGCCTTATTTGGCTTTCCACAGGTGAGTTTACTCTTGCCCTCTCCCTGCTTCTCTCTCTCTAAATACATGCCTGTACTTACCCTATAAGTACATGCAGACCAAAGCATACTCATTTATATAGCATACTTGTGATAGTGTTGGCTTATTTCCCTGGATTGAAGGACTACATCCCAAAGATGCCCATATATGCTTGAATATTCATGCAATCCATTGGCAATTCTTTACTGACAGTCTCATGGGCTGGGTTTGATTTTATGCTGGCAAATTTTGATGTCACCAACTTAAACTTGCTCTCCAGAGATCCAGGAAACTAAATGCCCCATGACAAGGAGCAGGAAAGACTAACCTCTGTGCTTACCAGAGTTTACAAGGGATGAAATAAAATAGTTTTACAAGAAGAGCTGAAACAGAGACAGGAAACACAATAAGGCATCAGCTTGGAAAATCTGGTGAATCTGCCCAGACTCAGAGAAAACTGGAGAAAGTTGCTCTCTTGCACCTGAAATATGTCTGGATTCAAGGAAGATTACAGCATATTCCAAGCAAAGTAATCACACCCTTATGTCTTGGCAGAAAGGCCTAAGATATCTTTGATGCTATTTTTATTAGACTCAGCCTAACACTATCTTGCCAGATACTTGCTTCCATCAGTCTTCTTCACCACCACTTCTTCCCCACCACAGCCTCACTGCCTCAAAAAGCCCCAGAGTACTCCAGCTCTTTCAAATAAGGAGCAGAAACATGACAGTGCCTCTTAGAGACAAATCTGGGTGGTCAGAGAGTCCTTCCCAGAAACTCTTCCCCTTTCCCCATGCTCACAGAGCCTCGACCTTGCTTTCCTTCCTACCTCTGCTGGCCCCTGGGGCTCCTGGGCCACAAGCACTCCATTTATCTCAAGTTTTAAATGCAAATGGATTTTACCCAGAAGATTTCCCAGACTTGGTTGCAACTGGCAAAGAAATCCCAGCTGACTTCTCCTTGTGCCCCTCCACTGCTGGCAGAGGTTTGTCTGGAGCTCTCCTGGCTCAATTATTCTTCTCCCTGTCCTGTCAGTGGCCACCAGCACTGAGCTCTTGCCCTTCTTCATTAGGGCCTGTAGTGACAGGACAAGGGGAAATGGGCTTAAACTTAAACGGGGGGAGTTCAGGTTAGATATAAGGAAGTTCTTTACTGGAACAGGTGGCCCAAAGAAGTGGTGAATGCTCCATCCCTGGCGGTGTCCAAGGCCGGGTTGGACATAGCCTTGGGTGGCATGGTTTAGTGTGAGGTGTCCCTGCCCATGGCAGGGGGGTTGGAACTGGATGAGCTTAAGGTCCTTTCCAACCGTGACCATTCTATGATTCTAAGGTTCCCAGCCCCCAGTCTGTGCATATGCGTGTGACTATATAGAGAGATATGCACATATATATGTGTGCAGGGAGAGGGGAAGGAAACAGAATCTTCCCTCTCCCCCCTATCTCATGGGTGCACTGAATTCAGGAAACAGAATCACCATGCAAAGGACCCTCATAATAATTTTAAAGGACTAAATGAAGGACACTGCACAGAGTGTGAATGATCATGTAAGCTCACCTGCACTGTAAACTAAAGGCTCCCATGCTGTGGAGAGCCGCTGGGGATCTCCACATTGGGATGAGTCTCATGAAGGTTTGACCAAGCTGTGCCATCTCTGAGGTTCGAGAACTTTCCAGAGAAACCCTGTCTGGCCCCAAGTTTGGAAACAACTCTGCTAGCCAGAGGTCTAATAAAGTGGGTCTTTGTTAGCTAGCTTGTAGCAGAAGCCATGAGACCACGGCAGCTCTGATGGTTCGGTCTCTGGAAAAATGATACAGGACCAATGCTTTCCTAATATGTTTTCTACCCTTTTTTTCAGAATAGTTTGAGGTCATGTGCCCAGTTTTATTGTTTCCCTTAAAAATACTAGTTCCATAATACAATATCAGTCTTAACTTGTCCCCATTTTCATTGAGCTTTTTTTATAATTAACAAGAACATTAAATCAAGAGAACACTTGTTTAACATTTCAACACAGTTTTGTCTGAAGTGATTCACTCAGCTCACTTTCCTGGAAAAGGTGTTTTCTGGGCCTGTAATCCCATAGGTATGTGCTTCATCTTCCAATATTGAGCTGGTATGGACACATGGAAAGAAAATCTTATCTCATTCAATAATACCTAATATCCTTTCCAGAAAAAACAATAATGATTTGTCAACTCTCCAGCTATTAATGCTTTAGGAGTAACTCAGTGCACAGAGTTTTCACGCTTCTTCTTCAGTACAGGAACAAAAAGTCCCAGGGACATGAGGCAGGAACAGAAAGTCTCAGGCAATCAACCCATTTGCCAGGTTTCTCAAGCATCTTCATGACTTCCATAGGTAGTCATTGTCGTAACAAAAATCATGGTGTATTCTTTGGTATTTACATGACTATCTCATGTAATTTCATGAGCTTGCTTGCTCCTTCCCTCTCTCATTGGATTTTTACTTCAGTGACAGGTATGAACTCTATGCATAACATAGGGAACCTACTTAATACACAACAGTTGTTCTTCCACGTGCAAGTGGTTTCCATAAAGAAACCATCCATCACTGCTATATATAAGCCACATCTTTTTCTGAATGGTGTGTCCTTCTGAACTGACATATGTGGTTATAAATAATATCCACTGTAAAACAGGGAATGTGCAAATACTGAAGTTACTCCTGGAAGAGTTATTAATTTGATATAAAACTATTAAAAGTCCCCATAACTTATGAGTCCAAAATCCATTTTCAAAAGGAGCCGACATCTAGAACAGTAAAAAGATGTAGATGCCTAACCAACATAAATAACCTAAATGCTAATGTGGCTGCCCCAGACTATGTTTTAAAGCTTCAGCCGTTCTCCTATCCTGTGTGAGCTGCATACTCATACTTCCGTCAGAGTTTGACATTCCCTGGGTTTGTATATATCCATAGGATAACCTCAGAGCTTTTGAAGCTCATTCTTCCTCCAAGGATTAGTCTCCTTGATATATCTCCCTTCTCCCACTGGTGACTGCTATGAAAACAACTGCAACTATCCAAGACCCATAAGGTGCTTCACTGGCCACCAAACCAACACAATTCCTACCTAGTCAGGAATTAGTAATCGATTGATGGTGATATGTCAAAACCAGTCATGTTTCATGGAACTATTTTTGATTCTGGAAACCTTTCCTGTCCCCAGACAGTGCTGCAGGCTCAGTGTCCCCTGGCAGCATCCCATGAGCAGCACAGCTCTGGGGCAAAACCTGCAGCTCCCAGGCTCTGCTGCACAGCAGGGCACATGGCAGGTCTGGAGGCCCAAAAAAGAATGGGACTGAGGGGTTTCTGTGCACCACACATCACAGGAACAGTCCAGGGGATGCTGTGGAGTCGCCTCAGACACCATTGCACTTCAGTCTTGGCAGCCATCTGAGAAGACACTCTCCCTCCCAGTGAGCATATATCTGAGGCATTTGGTTTCAGAAGAAGTGAAAAGCAGCATTTTGAGCTTCCCAGAACAAAAGATTGTCAGAATCTTGTTTCCACAGAAAGGCAAAACAGTTTTAGGCTTCGTTCCAATCCAGAATGAAAACTGTCTGGAAAAGTCAGGATTTCCCCACAGAAAGAAAATGCCAAGGTCTGACCCACACCAGCCTTAAGTCACTTGATTAAAAAAACGCCTTTTTTTTAGTTTAATAATTGATTCCCAGAGCATGAACTGCTAAACGTTCTATGGCAAATGTAGTTTCAAAGCCCTTGCTCCTTATGAGGATATTTAAGATTTCTACAACCACATCCTTCACCTGGATAGTCATCTGGTCCATTATCTCTGCCACCCCCATGATTGTGTGTTAGACTGCTGTGCTGTGGGGCATTGCTGTCTAAATGTGGATCTGGGACACGAAAGGGAATGTCATCCTATCTGTTTAAACTAAATTAAATGAAATTCTAATGAGCAACACGTGATAAAAACATAATAATGTGCAAACAGAAAGGAGCTGACTGTTTCTCCAGACACCAGAGGGAATTGGCTACACTTCTGCTGATAATATCAAGGGATGATGTATGGTCAGGTCCATTCGTTTCTTAGTTCCTCCTGACACTGAGTGTGACTTTCTAGCTATTAGTGTGGACCTCATCCTCTCCTGCTTGCCCAGGGACTCTCGCTCCTGTGTAAAGCAGCCATACGGTGCTACTTAGGCTGCACAGGGGCACTTTATATCCACTTATAAGCCCCTGCACAAGTAGCCTGATGGACAGCTCACCGAAGAGTGGCTGATGGGAAGTTAGAGACTGACCAGAAAGCTGGAATCATTAACTTCTAATGCTCCGAAAACCCACAAATTGCCAAAACCATAGAAGGCTGGAAACAAAAAAGGGACATGATCAGCAAGCAAAATCTTTTCCATTTCAAGCATTTCACCTGAAATGTTTGCCCATTGTCCTTCAAGGTGGCAAAAAAGCCCTGCCTTCTCCTGCCGCCCAGCTCTACAGAGAACAGCTTCACCCAGCGCCCTGCTCCGAGCAGTCACAGTGAGCTGCCAGCATGGACTTCAAACATCTCCTTTCTACCCCAGCTGTATTCTCCTTGTTCTGAATACCTGTGCTGTGTGCTGCAAGATAAGAACCTGGAGCTATAACTGCAGAATAACTTAATCCCAGCTGAAGCTACAAAATGTTTCTTTCTCCCTAATTCAGGAAACTGGGTATTCCAGTGGAGGACATGAGTCTCAACTGTTTATCATTATTGTCTGGATGCAATCACATGCTTTCAGTAAAGAAGACCCAGATTCTTTTGTGGACCTTCAAAACAGGCGCTAGCTCTCAGCTTCTTGATACCTGGAAGTGAGCAATTCTGCTTGTAATAAAAAATAATCTCCCTAGAGGACCTCTGATCTTAAAACAAATGCTGTTTAATTCACCACTCATTAGGAGTGTATCTGGATTGATTTATTGAGCAGTCCTGACCCCAAATCTTTTGAACAGCATTCCTTCACGATTAAATAGGGAATGGATTTGGGCAACAGTTCTGGCAGGCAGATTGGAAGAACACAAGTGATTCTTAAAAACATTCGTATCGTGTAACTTAAGGAAAATATACTGCATGCTGGCATGCACTTGGCCCAGACCAAAAGGGATATATTTTCCAGCCAAGGCTCAGGTAACTTCTGCAGTAAATATGGCCAAAACAATTCATTAATTATACATTTGTGGCTGTCCCACCTTTGTGTATTTTGGAAATACGCAGTCACATTCAATCAATCAGAAAGATGGCAATATCTTTGCGTCCAAAGGAAATCAATGTTTTTGCTAAGTACATGACAGTCTGTGGCAGCAGAAAGTATTATATCCTCTAGGGAATCAGTTTCTACTCGCTGTTTAATATTCAAAGAGCAGAGAAATGGAAAAAAATATCCTGAAAGTCTTTTAGAAGCGACTGGCTACAGACAAATGCTTTCTAGATGAGAAAAACAAACTTTCTTGCTAGTTGTACCTAAGTAATTACAAGCATGAAGAGACTTGGCCTCTGCTCTTTGAGCATGTAAACAAAAAACTTTGAACGTTGTAATAAGAATCAAGAGTGCAAAATACAACCTCCTGCCATATGCCTCACTATTCTCATTTGGCTGCAAAAGCAGGATGAAGCCATGGTTGCTGCACGGAATAGACTGCTGGCTGCCTGCCTTGTTTGGCCAACAAAGGTATATGCAGTAAATCTGGTATGTGCCTTCCCTTCTCTTCTGGCTTCTGGTTAACAGTGAAGCGGAGTATCTGGCTTGTCTCTCCCTGCAGAGAAGAGAACTTGCCAGAATATTTGCATCTACATAAATCATCAAGAACAAAAGTTGCCACTCAAACGTTGAGCAATGTCATCAGCTCTCATGACTTTACCAGAAGATTCCCAAAAAGGTAGCTACTATATTTAATCAGATCGCCTGTTATCAGGAGACTGAGAAGCTGGAGAAAGGCTTGATTAGTGATTTTTGAGGATGTAGACTGGGTTTATGTCAAAGGACTTCAGGCATTTAACTGCCCAAATCAGTTGTGTGTTTCTGATGGGCTCCCTCTGTGCTGAGCAAAGAGAAAGGGCTCCTTCAGACACTGAATTAGATGACAGAAGGATCTTACAGTGATTAAGGTGCTGAAGTAGGTGCCTGTTGCCTGAAATTGGTAAGAACTGGAGAGAAAAGTCCTACAATGTTGATCTGACAGCACAGATACAGGATTTTGCTGCTCAGTGCAGGCAGGTTCCTGTGAGCCTGCTCCATCTGGGACAGGCAGAATCAGGGTATTCCCCAACAGGGACACTGCCGGGCTTGCTCCTCCAGCTGTGGCATTGGGTGTCAGAAGGGCTGGAGAGCAGCATCCCTCACCCCATGAGCACCCGCTTGGCTGGGATGGGTAGGCTGGTGGGACATGTATGCACACCTCCCCAGGCTTCTCAAATAGAGTTGGGTTGTCCTCATCAGAACATTGCCCCCAGGAGAGCCAACCCCCCCACAGGCAGCTCCCTGGAGCATCCCCCATGTGATGAAGCTGGGCATGGCCCCAGATGCTTGCAGAGGTGGGCACCATGAGGGGCAGTTCACATTTCTGCAGTGGCTGGGGTAGGGGGCTGAGAAACCAGCCATGCTTTAAGTCCCACTGTGGCATACCCTGCTGCAATGTGGTCTCCTGAGACAAAAGCAGAAGTCTCAGCAGAGAGGAATGGAAACTGCCCATGCCCTGTCTCACCCAAGAACAGGACTTCTCTGTAGTGCAGGCAGGGGAGGAATCCTTCACTCAGTAGGACCAGCAGACCTGAGAGCAACACAAAGCCATTAATTACCTTGCACTGCTAACAACAGGTGACAGAAAGAGCTTTATATCTTACACCTGCTCGCTGAAAGCACACGGAAAGTTTGCTCACTCTTCTGAGACCTTTCCAAGGGGCCACACAAGTGGCAAGCCGAATAAAGCCAGAGACAGCCAGATCTGCCTTTGGCTTGGGCCTTCTGGAGACAAAACTGTGTGGTACATGAAAGAGCTCTTTGAAGTGACTGATGTTGATGCTGCAGCGCATTTGGGTGAGCGCAGAGAATACCATGGCTGATGGTGTCAGGAGTCAGGGGGGCTCTTCCTCAGGCAGGGAGAGGCTGAGGATATCTGAGAGGTCTTTTCGCATATACTATATATCTATATTTAAAGGACTGGGTAAATTTAGATTCTGCTGAAAAAGGAGAAGGGTTCATGACACAGAGGTGAGGGAAGAGCAGCATCTGCTCCTTTGCAGTGGTGCTGCATCCTGTCTCGCAGCATGGCTGTGTTGTCAAGCCCACCTTTCCCTGGGTGGCTGCTACAAATTACTCTGACTGCGGGGTAGTTTTCTGACCTTGGAAAATGTTCTCTGCAGATGCCAGAGAGTGGATTTATTTTTAACCTAAAGAAAATTTGTGATCCAGGGTCTCCGGATTAAAACGTACAAGCATTTACGGTAGGTGGTAATTTTAACAGCAATTCAAAGAGCTGCCAGATGACCTTTCTTCTCTTGGTGGTGAAACAATTCAGCATGCTATAGATGGAGTCTTCCACGTAGATTTGTTGTAAGGTAATTGGAAAGCAAGGAGAAAAGAGCATCACGAAAAAACTGAGGAGAAAAACATCAGCTTTGTGTCACGTCCAGAGCTGCTGGAAAATCCACATCATAAAACAGGCTGAGAGTTTGTGTAGCTGGTGGAACTTTCCTCCTGTGAGGGTACAGTTCAAGCATTATTTAGAAAACAAATGTTTAGTGTCTCAGGCTGAAGGTGCAACAAGGAACAAAATCCAGTCTACCTCCTCCCAACAGACCAACGGGCAAGTCCCAGCTGAGCCCCTCCAGGTGCTGCTCTGCTTGCTTTTGGACAAACAGGTACAGGAGACCAGTGGCACTTTCTTCTGGAACAGCAAATGCCAGAGAGGATGGGAGCTGGGGTGACCTGGCAAGGTAGCAGCAAAGGAGCAGGACGGTGCTTGTATGGGAAGATGGAGGAGGAAAGCCAAAGAGTGAAGGAGGTGCACAAGGTCATCTTTGAGCCCCTTACCCCTGCCAACTCCCTATTTTGAAAAGGGCAAACTCTGGAGCACAAAGCAACCCAGAGATGAATCCGATCTGTTCAGCTGGAAGCACTTCCCCATTCATAAAGTCATGAATAGTTCTCAGATATTCCTGTGTGATTAAAAAAAGGAAATGCAAATACTTTGTAAGCTTTGGGTTATGGGATTAGGCCTGTAACAGTTTTACTTGGCTTTACGGGCCTGATCCTGTCCCACTGAACATGATGGGAGGTCAGTTATCAAGCCATAGGGGGCAAGATAAAGCTCTATATGAGTTGCTATATTTTATTTTTAAAGTTAGTCTTATTGGGCTCAGCCCAACTTCAGCTGAAGTCAGTGAAAAGGCTCCTGCTGACTTTAATGGGAGTTGGATTGGCCCTATTGTCCTTTGTTGAGTAAAGTAATTGTAAAAGGTCAGGGGGTGAATTAAAAGAAAAAGAAACAACTACGTCGATAAGCTTTATTCAACGTGCTCACCTTATAGAGAAGAAGTGTTGTCCTAGCTGGTGAGAGTAGTTCAAACTAGTCCTTGTAGACTCTGGCAAGGATAACAAAGTATGGTTTTACTCAAAAAACCAAGTGGAAATGAAAATTGCCAAGTTCCGATTTAAGATCTCCCAGTGGCTTCTATCTGCTCAATTTACAAATAAAACAGACACCAAAGCTAAAGCCTAATCTCAATGCAACCAACCCTGTGCTAGTGCAATTCCACTGACTTTAATGGATTTCTTCTTGATGCTTCAGTGGATTTCTTCTTGATTGACACTGGTGGGAGAGCTTAATTAAGATGATGTGGTTTTCATTGCTATGGCTACAGTTCAATTTGGACTATGGACATCTTGCTCTGCTTTCAGTCTGGTCACTCCTCCACCTGCAGCTGAAGCAATTTGATAGCTGAATGTGGAGGAGGGTTTGTTAATGAATCTGTTGATGGTGTAAAAATGAGCGAGGCACAGCTGATTTTCCAAGTGCTGGCTTGGCTCTGAAGGAACACGAAGATACAGAGGAGAGAGGAAACCTACAGCAGGTTTTCCAGTTGCACTGTGTAAACCTTCTGGGCTTTGACTAGTACTCTGGTCGTCTCAATTTCTAACAAAGCAGACCACAGGTTTTATCATGATATTCAGCATATAAAACTATCAAATGAAAAGATGCTATTTTTACACAATACCTTTTCAGAGTCCAGAAGCATTATAAATTACAGTCCCATCTCCCTCCAAACAGCTCTTCTGCACTAGCTGTCAGAAGAGGCTGTTGGCAATCAGCTTCACAATTTATCTTATTTTTCCAGATTATCCATCTTCCAGGATGTATTTTTGGATCCAAAGAGCACAAACCATGCTCAATTTCTTGGGAAATGGCTAAAAGAGTTTCGTTTTGATTTCTTTGCATTGTTCTTGCTAAACATTTCATGCTGTGAAATTCAGATAGCTCGCTCTGATAAAGGCAGTAGCAATAGGAAAACTGAAGTGTAACCCCCTCCCTGCAATTTATTGCCCTTTTATAGATTAAAAAAAAAGAGAAGTACCTCTACCAAGCTGAGATGAATCAGAGCCATCTTTCCAGCAGATGGTTGAAACTAAAGGGAGAGGAGGATGGCTTCATTGGGCTAATCCAAGAAAGGGAAAAGCCCTCTGAGCAGTTCCCTTTCCAGGCAGGTTAACAGCAGGCTCTGACCATCAATGAACTAACCCTTTCCTCCAACCTCACCTCCCGCTGGGCAGGAATTCAATGCATGAGCAGAGGTCAGTGTTAATGCCATCTTCCTAAGGCATCCAGCTTTCATTCACAAAACAAACCACTTTACTGGCTTTAGAGGGAAAAGGAAGTAGGCCAGGAGAAAAAATGCGCAAAGATTTTCTACTAAGTGAGAATCAGTTTACGGTATAATACCAGTCACAAAAGGGTCGAATCAAACGTTGATATACTATATCCTTAGAGCAGCTTCTTAGTGCGAATCAAGGAAAGATTATTTTGCCCACGTCTAAGCTTAATGGCACGCTTACACAAATAAGATGAGAAACTACAGCTGCAGTGAACACTTGTGCTGCCTGCTGCAGTTTACAGAACAAACATTTGGGATCTATCTGGCTAATCATGATATATTTTTCATGTGATCATCTGTTTATGCTTCTTTGGTTTATATTTCTTGGGACTGGGCTGCATGCCAAGGGGCTGGGGGCTGGAGTCAGCAATCCCCCCAGTCCTGTGGGACATTCAGTGGGACCCTCGGCCACAGCTGCTCCAGCCCCACATGGGAACAGGCCCCCCCCAACTCCTCCTGCCCATCCCTGAGGATGAATATGCTTGGAGCTACGTGGCTTATCCCCTCCCTTTCTTGCACTGGGCTGGGCATGCATATGTAAGGACATATGCTGTTTAGTGCACATTTTAACAACCCCCCCCCACACACACACACGCTGCCCTGGAGTAGCTCAATTGGGAGCGAGGCCAGTGATGGAGGCACATGTTTCTGCACTTGTTTCAAAAATAAACCCCACCTTTTTAATCCTATGTGGTTCATGTTCTCCAGTCCCCCAGGCCAGCAGCAGAATGAGGGACTTGCTGTGGCTGAGCTGGGAGCGCTGGGGTGACCATTGCCACTATGTCCCCAGAGGCTCTGCGTTGTAGACCCTGCATTAAACCACCCTCTCTTTCTGCACGTGGCTCCCACTGCTGAAACCTTCAGAAACCTGCTGTAACCAGGCAGAAACCTTCATCTTTCATCAATGTGCATCCACAGGCACTGTGCTTTTCTGACACCCTGGGTGTCTACCTGGTGCCCATCCACAACCCCACAGCCTGCTCACGCCCTAGGGTCCAGCGCTGATTCCTGCCCTCCTGGACCACAACCAGCAGGACCAGGCTGGCGCAGTAAGGGGCTGGCTCAGATCAAATCCCTGGTGGTGCTGCTCATCCCCCATCACAGCCCTCATGGCCTCCACACACCAGACTTGGTGGGTGCTCCTCTCCAAACCTATGGCTACTTTAATAATCAGGTCACCCAAGCTGAAGGAGCAAAATCAAGGCGAGATTTTGGCTAAGCAGCTTTTCCGATGCTGGCAAGAGGCCGGCTGCATGTGAGTTCTTCCATTTCTCTCCCACAGAGGGAGCACAGCTTGTCCATAAGACACTGACGCAGATGCACTTCTGTAACCATTGCAAAATCAAGAGGTTAAAGGAACTGGAATATAGTTCCAAATAGGCAAATGATGGACTATGCCCCCAGCTCAAAGCAAGATGATTTTCAGAAGTGTCACTGCTGCTTCTCAGCCTCCAGTTGTGATGCAGCAAAAAGGGGGTTCCTCAACATTGCAACATATGTTGGAGACAATAAGAAGGGTTCAGAGCAGCACCTTAGGATGGTTATAGTTCTGGCAAAGGAGTAAGTAGCTATGAGTCGCTTTGCAGGATATGAAACCTCCCTTCAAGCACAGCTGTGTGTGTGGAGCCAAGGAAATTACACCAAGGAGAAGGAAATGCAGAATGAACCTGCATAAGACCACAAACCTGTTGCTCCCCGGTGTGACTCATACTGTATCTTGATTACTCTGCTGATGGTCACTGAAACACTTTCTTGATTAAGAGGCAAATAAATAATATCGTGTTGCTTCCTTGTTCTCCACCAGTTGTCCTGCAGCAGCAGTGCAGCCCAGGCCCCATGTCATAGGGCAGATCCAGGTCCAGTCCCAGAAGCAGCACAGCCAGCTCCAGCCTCCAGGCACTTCAGACCTGAGCCACTTTGGGCTCCTCAGAGCTCTTTCACATCTGGGGTCCAGCATGCAGGGTCCCACCCAACCTAGAAAGCAGTCAGGTTGCGTATCTTGTGGGCAATAAGGAGCCCTGTGGTTTTTAAACGGTGCAGCTCCAGTTCCCAGCTACGTCTGCATTTGTGCAATGGTCCTGAAAGACTCCTGCTGCCTGGAATGCGGGAAGGGGTGAGAAAAAGCCAAGAGGACCTTGGAGGCACGCACGAGGTACCTCTGCCCTCTTAGCATTCCCAGCCTGCAACCACATCCTCTTGAGCTACAACCTCAGCAGCTCTACCAGCAGTAGAAGACCATGGGATTGCTGCACGAGCACAGGCAAGACACTGGGGCAGGGGGCAAAGGCTGCTGTGTGCTTGTGCCATGTCCCTCCTGGAGGTGCTCGCCCCACCTCAGCCAGGCCTGGAGCTCATGGGGTTGCTGGCTCTCCCAAACAAGATCTTGGCTGGGACCTTGCCCTTGACCACAACAGAGGCTGGAAATCCTGTGGGTCCTCCTGCGCACACAGACACTGTAGTGGTTTGGCATACAACTATGGGTGCTGTTACACCCTGTTTGCTCTCCCAGTAGCAGATGAGATTTTTGCAGGATGGATATTACCTCAGTTCCCAGAAAGCTGTATGCCAAACCTGTCTTATCTCCTCTGAATGCTGGCAGGATTTGGGCCATCACACGCAGAGAACAGCTCTTCCTGCCATTCCATCACTGAGGAAAAGATTGTGGAAGTCCAAGTGCATAGCAGCCTGCTCATCTGGAGGGAAGTTCATCTGTGATTTTCGAATGCTTCAGAGCCAAAAGCAGGTCACACACAGCTGGGCACAATGAAGGACAAGTGCCTGCAAGCCTGACTCCCAGGGTTCCGCACCCTCCACGGTTCCTGGCAAAGCCTGAAAAGGCAGTGCTGCACATGGGACTGTCATGCAACACAGAGGGATGGTAAATCCCTGACTGAAAAGGGACTGAAATGCGTGAACATTTCTCTGTGCAGTCTCTACCTCCCTAAAAATGCTTACTTTGCTCCTTGTGCTTCCCCTCTATTTCCTTCCTTTCCACTAATACGTTGTGCATAGACTAGCAATGAAACCAAAGAGATGAAAACACAGTCTTGGCAGCAATAACTCTCAAATTGTTCTAGGAAGAGAAGAGTAAGGTAAGATGGGTGGCTAAGGGAAGGCACCAGTGCACTTACCTGGTTGGTGGGTTCCTGCAGAGAAGTCCAAGTGTGATGGGCTCATCCTTCTTCATAGCCCCATGCCATAGCACTTAACTCTGTATGAACACCTTCCACATGCCGTGCATCGGTGAAGCCACACAATCAACTCTTTGCAATCAATTGACACCAACATTACTGGTGCGTGTGGCCACACAGTGTGGGCAACGAGTAAGACAAGGGGGTACTATGAGGGGCACAACGGCTGTCAGGAAGCCCTCAATGCTGGGGTGTCCCAGCTCTTACACTGCTGTAGTATCATAGAATCATAGAATAGTTAGTGAAATTATTTTTCATCATGCTTAAAGTGGTTCACACAGTGTAAATCCTTTTCCTTGTTGTTCACGAGCATCACGAGTCTTTTGGACAGAGCCTGGAGGGCTTTTCACTGCATGGAACATGTTCAGTCCCATAAAGGCGTTGGGGATGGCTGAACGAGAATACTGTTGGCTGCCAGAGAGGCCAGTGGTTGTGGTGCTGGCAACTTTTCCTTTCACCAGTCATTTTTAGGCAAGCGAGGATGTTCCCTTCTTTCCAATCTTGATGTACAAGTACAAAACCCCAGACTGCTTAATATCCTGGGTGCTGAGGGAATTTCAGATTCCTGCAGCGGGACATGTCTACAGAAATGCTTTGTAGTATTTGAGACACTCTGTAATACTTGAGTGGATACAAATTGTCTCTTTCTTTTTACAATAGCACCATGAGAAAGCACAAAGCCTCACGTATCTCATGATTGCCATGAGTGGGATTTTTTCTGGGGGGAAATGATTTCACTGTGATCTTTCCCCATTATTTTTTATTCAACTCTACATTCCTCAGTTCAGCTCTATTTAAATGAAAAGTAGACCCTTATGTGAGGAACAGCTCTTGGAAGAGACGGCCCCTCAGAGACTGCATATTCTGGTGGCCTCGTTTTATAGGATGGCGACTGATATCCACCAGTGTCTGGAAACACCAAGTCTATTCATACAAAAAATAAATCTCGTGAAATACAGGCTTTCATGGATCATCTCATAAAGGTGAACATTTTTTATATCATATTGCACACTAGGAAATAAAAACCAAACTGCACTGACAGGATGCATTGACAGTGCCCTTTCTACAGCAGAATTTTATGTGTTTTCCAGAGTCTTTAATTCTCTTACTTCAGAGTCCCTCTCACTGTGGATTTATGACATGTTTCCTGCCTCCCTCCTCCTCATCTGTTCTTCCATCTCTCTTACTACTTTAAAGTGACACATTGACACATATTCATGTGATGAAAGTGAGCACAGAGCTCCGGACCCGACAGAGAGTGCTTCTTTGCAGCTTGGTGACCCTGGACCAGTCAACACACCCTGCCAATGTCTGAGTGCAAACGCAGCGCACAGGCAGAGGGATGCCTGCCTGGCAGGTAAAGGCCATGAACTGAGAGGTGGAAATGCTCAGCCCATGTGGAGCAGGCAAGATAATACTCTTTTTTAGATGCCTGGATGCCTACTTTGGGGCTGCTGGGTGAGAAGTAAAACTCTCACTGCTGTTAAGTCACAGCCCATGATGTCAGCAGTGTGACGGCCTCCCCTGCAATAGTTATCCTCTGTGACTGCTGCTATTCACCATAGATGTACTCAACTTGAAAACCCAAAGCCACCCCACCACCCACCATCACTGTCACCAGTGGCATGCATCCGCTTCTGCAACCTCCCTCCTCGTCCTTCCTCTAAGCCCAGGCAGCACTCACTTGCTCAACCTTGAGTAGCAGGAGAGCAAGGACAGTACCCAGGGGCAAGAGTTAAGGGGCTCCTCTGCATGGACTCGCATATCTGGGGACTAAAGCAAGGACAGAAAGTTAAAGGTTCCCCACTCTCCGCATTACTGCTTGCCTGACCTCAGGTGGTTCATGACTGCTTTTGTGCCTTAGTTTTCTCCAACATAAAAGATATAAGTCTTAAGCATCAATGATCACTGGTCCCACAGAAACAGCAGCACGTGGCAACTCACTGCCTTTGCCTTCTGCTCTCTTTCAGAGAATTTTAAGGGATGCATTCATTTACCTTTGAAATGATGTGGCTGCTTCCAGAAGCTTTAAAGAGGCTGCACACAGCCTGGCTACCTCGTCAAAGAGAAATTACTTGCTCCTGGTCAGTACAACCGTAAGTTAAATCTCAGGTGTTCTCCATGTAAATGTGGAGCTACACCAAAAAAAACCCTTAAGGTGCAGAGTCTGGAGTTTCTTTGTCCCTTAATCACCACATTCAAGATGCCAATGCTATGTAATGTTACAGCTATTAAGGCCCTTTTCACTGCCACTAGAGTAAAGAAGGAGTATTTTCACGATGCTTTTCAAATATTTCTGCAAAAATATATAGATCTGCTTTTTGAACTACTTGTAAAAGCCCTGCAAGAAGGTGTCCCTAAGGATACTAATTTTTTTCCAGTGTTTGCATGACTCTCAGAGCTTGCTATCTATTGAGATTAGCAAGGTGAGAGTTTTTAAAGAGGACCCCGGAAAATGATAACCAAATTCCTGAGCTGGGCCCTTCCACACCTTTGCAAAGCATAAAACATTGGATTAGTTCACATATTTCCCACCTGGAATAAAAAAAAAGTGTTGATAAAAACAGGTCAAAGCAAGAACTCACCAGCAGCCCATAACATAGAATCATAGAATCATAGAATAGTTAGGGTTGGAAAGGACCTTAAGCTCATCCAGTTCCAACCCCTCTGCCATGGGCAGGGACA
>JAOEHY010002184.1:0-45844 GCA_025447955.1 Psilopsiagon aurifrons
GGCACTAGACAAGTGATATTATTGGGGGAAAGGATAATTCTCTGCAGAAGCAGGACAGCAGACATCATTATTTGCTTACTAGTCTTTTCTCCCAATCTGACAAGTACCATTCCCAAGGAGGGCCCATGCCGGGTGACACACAGCAAGGAAGTAAACAGCCAGCTGAGAAGTGTTTCTGCGAGAGGCAGTTGGAAGAAGCACAGAGATGACGGTTCACTCCACATTAGGGTCTTTGCTCATGTACTTCGTGTTCTTAAGAAGAAATAAATATCACTCCTTGCCCTGAATAAGAAGGGCTGTTCAGAAACCCTACAAAGGGCAGTGGCTAAGCATCTCAGGTTCTTATCGCCAAGAAGAGTGGGAACATAAGTAGATGACCTCCCAACAGACGTGACCTCAATCAACAAATCTTTCCTCCAGCTGGAGACATCCCCACAACCATCATCCTGCACACAGGCAGAAATTGGCCTTTCTCAACCTATCTCTAACGTGACAGTTCTCTCCAAGAGCCTTCTTTGTTTTGTTCCCTAGAAGGACTCAATTCTTTTGGCTTTAACTGTTTCAAAGACACATTGCCCATATTCATCTTCTATCTGATCATTAACCCCTTGCAACTGCTCCTTAATAAATGCCTTGCTTAACACCTTCTTTGCTGTGAGAGGCTTATGAATGTCACAAGCCCAAGCAAATACCTATGACAAGAAGGTCAAAGCTGTGGATTTGGTATCTGCTGTCCCAAGAAGGAAACTGGAGCTGAGAAGGTGTTTGCTGTGTTCGCTGGCCAGAGGAGTCAGTGGCCATTCTGGCAAGTTTTGCCTGGAAGATAACCTGCTGGCATGAGAACCGTGCACCTCCTCTATCCTTTTATTGGCAGGATCTCACCCTAAATAAGTGCAAGTTACCATGGATTAGTTCCAATTAATTGCAAAGTGGAGACAAACAGAAGTAGCCGTTGCCCACGGGTGGGAGCTGCCAACTGCATCACTAATGAGAGCTCCAGAATCAATAACCGAGCAGCTCCAGGCAGTGCAGTATATTTCTAATGCGCGTTATAAAACTGTTGACATAAATTGTTCCGTTTGCTATAAATTATTCAACTTTTAATTGTTTAGGCTTTGGAGTCTGTAAAGATGCCAATTGCCAACTGTAAGATTAACTTGATAATGTCTGCTTTGCATTTTCATAAAGTTGACCTTAAAATGGCAGAGGGAAGAAAGGCTGATTTTACAGATAGCCCATCAAAAATAAGGAGATCATTAAGATGTGAGTGTTCTGCTTTTTTATTCTGTGTTGCAATCATTAAAATGATGTTCCACATCTATCATGTCTGTGTGAACAAAGTAATAAATATTTTGACCAGCACACATACGTGAATCAATATTCCACTCCATCTGGGTGATCCCATCCCATACCTTGATCACAGACAATGAGCAACCTGAAGAAGAGACTGTGGTTTGGCCTGTCTTATCTGAAATCCTATACTTTTCTTTGAAATAATTAGGCAAAATGGAGTAAAGTATTTGCCAGTTTTTTGACATTTCTTCCAGGTTTTCATGTATTTGTATCTTTTTTCATTGCCTGTTTTAATTTGCAAGAAGATATAATACATATATAATGGTTTATATTGCAATAAGACAATATCATATGGGAAAATTACAGTGAGAAGTTTACTCAGAAATGTCTTTGCTCAGAAAAACAGACTATTTGCTAGAACTGAAAGTCAGGTATCTCTTAGTAAGTCAGTCTGGGTTTTTCCACTTCAACTGATTTTGTTTAATTTGAATCTCTGGTTCCTGGTATCCTGGTTCACGTTCCACTTCCTAATGTGAGTCAGTGCATCCAATATCAAATGTAAAAAAGTAAGCTAAATTAAATAATGTTTTCCCTCTGTTGGATATTGAAACACCTTCCTGGAAAGCTGAAAAAAAGGCCAATGTATGCTTTTCTTCTAGCTCAGAAGTTCACTTTGAAGCAGTATTCCCTTACATAGCTGAAGAGCGTGATCCCAGAGGTGTTCTCTGTTGATGGCAATGAGAGGTAAAGGATGCTCAAAATCATGCCCTAATTGCTAACTTGGCTTGAAGGTGTGTTCTGTGTCCTAGTAAGAAGCCAGTTTACAGCAATCATCTTGTGCTGTAATAAAATCATGGCAGGCTGTGATGGCTGAGGCTACCAGTGCATAAATGTAGCATCGAAAATAAGAGCTAAATGGCTGTACTGTGGCAATGATGTTTTGGCAAATGATAATCAAGAGGTGACCAGAGATGCACAAAAAATCATTTACTTGAGTTATTGCTTCAATAAGGATACTCTGCATGACTGCCCTTTTGGTTTAAGCCCTTTTGTTCCTAGGAAGGTCATTAAGTTACTTTGTTTCTGGAGTATATTTATTACTTTTAAATCCAGTGCAGTCTATTTAGTCTTTCTTGATGCTTCTTTGTGAAACATTAATGAGAAGCTCACGCACACAGTCATAGAATTTGTCTGATTACCCCATTCATATTTAATAAGTTTGCTGCTTACACTTCAGAGTAACAACAGAAATTAGATAATGCAATACTTTAGTCCTGGAGTGCCCCTAAATTTGACTTTAAATTATTCATTACACTGGCTAAGGGCAAGGGAGCTGTCGTAACCCTAAATTTATCTAAATCCTACATTGTCTCATTTGTGCCTCTTTGTTGTTATTCCCACTTTTAAAAAAAATAACTAATTCTTACTGAAACTGAAAACATCCAGGTTTTATCTGTTGGGGATTTATCAACATTCTCTGCAGAAGAACTGCAGTCAGTTAAACTCAAAGATAATTTAGTTGGACTTCAGCTGTATATACAAAATGTGAGCCCTGTAATCAAGTCAGACGGGGAAGATCTGTTTTGTTAAAGTAATGATTGTATTTTCTAGCTAAGACAGTATTTTTTTAAACCTGTCAATTAGACAAGAACACAGATATTAACCAGCTGCACTCCCACGATTTTAGGCTTCTTTATGGTTTCATTCTGTAAACTACATGTCTCTTTCGTATGGGTTAAATCCAGAAACACATTATCAATGTAATATTTTTAGGGTCTGTAAAGTAAATAGACCTTGTAAGGTAAAAGGTTTAATCCAAGTCTAGGTGGTCTCTCAAGCAGAGTCTAAAATCATATCTTAAATGTTGGTGGGCTCATAATCTATTCGCCAAACCAGACAGAATCTGTCATAACTTCGGATTCATCCCTAGGAATGTTCCACTCTTAAAAGTTCTATCTGAAAACAGGACCACTAAATAGACCCCCGTTCAGATGTACACCAAGCTTCCCAAAAGCAGAAGTTTCATAAGAGCAGCTCAGTTAAGAAGACTTGCATTCTCTGATCCACTCTTGTAGCGGAGTTTTCCTGTTCTCTTGGGAATGGTTTATAAACCTCTCCCAAGTTTAAACCTTTAATGGAGTTTATACATATGCTCACTATCAGAATGGATCAGGTGCCCAGGGTGCTGACTCTGAGGTTCATCTCTAAGTGTTATTATAGACTAGCTGGCTGTCTAACAATGAGCGGCAAAACCAGGCTCATGGGGAGGGGTACTGGAGCATCAGTGAAATACCACTTCCTTCCAAAACATCTCAGGGGAAAAGAAATATGAAACTGAAAGTGGAGTATAACTGTGTTACACACAAGCAAGAGGAACACAGGAACAGCGCAGTTGCCCTTATTTTTTCTGCATTGTCTTCACAGCTGAGTGGAATGTCCCCACTGTGGAAAGTGCCAGTCCAGATGAGTGGCAACACAACAACTCATTTCCACACTTTGACCTGCCAACCTGGTCTAAAAGTACAAAATGAGGAACTCGCAGAGCAAATGTTGTTACACAGTTCCTAAAATACACTTAATTCCCATTAAAAGTGTGGACCCTCTTTGTACTCTTTGCCTTTCATGTGGTGTGCATGGTAATGTGCCAGTATCCTCACCTGTTATTAAGAAATAAAGTCACATGTAGGAATCAGAGGCATTTTACTGCATGTTGAGTACTGTCTCACTGGAACACTCGCAGAGACAGATTGCATATCCTGACAGCAGTCCAAGGGGGAAAAAACAACTTTGGGAAGGCAACACAATCTAAATTTCCTAGAGTTGAGCCAACAGACAGATGGTAGGAACTAAACGTCCTTAAAAAAATCCCATGGCCATGGCCATCCTGGCATCAGTCTGGTACTCTGCCAAGCTGGGAGCCCCAGTGAATGAACTGCAAGGAGCTTAGAGTCCAAAAGAGCTTGAGGGGAAAAGAGTTGGAAGAGATAAACTGTTGCAAAGTGCTGAACTTACTAAGTCAAGATGGGAACCTGCCCATTCAGCATTGGCAGTGGGAGGGAATGACTCTAAAAGAAATCTGTGCTTTGATGGTCGAATTCATGTTATTTTTCAGCCACAGTGGAACAGTTATTGTAAGTGGCAGATCCAGCTCCTGGCAGCTTACTTCTTGTGCAGAAAACAAGAGCAAGGCTTCTTCCCCACTTAAATGCTCAAAAATAAAGCTTATATTGGATTTGTCTTGGACACAGCTGAGGTAGATTTATGGAATAGCAGCCTCTGCTCTTTGCTGGGCAGGGATGTCAGCGCAACACACACTCCTGGGAAGGGAGCAGCTCCTCCAGGCACCTGTGTTACTCATGCCATAGCACAGTTTGAGGATTCCTCTTTCAGATAAATCCCAATAAATAATGCCTTAACTTTCCCCTGGGTTTTGGAGAGCAGGAAATACCAGCTGGGGCAAGAGTGAAACCTAGAATAGCAGCTTGCATTAAGCAAGATTGTGAGACTTTTCCCTCATTCTTTTAAGAACAGTTTAATGGTTCAGACAACTAAAAGGAACTGCTTTACTCTTCAGAAGAATTCACTCAAATTTAGCTTCCAAGTCCATCTGTTTTAACACTGAAAACTGTGGGGTTTGTAACATTCAGCAACACACTGCACTTGCTTTTCACGAGAAAGCCTCATGTTGTCTGACCAGCATAAAATGATACCGGAGCCAGACCAGATGCTTGTGTGTCAGAGAATCACCATCACGTCTTTAAAATCAGCTGTGCTTTGGGCTTGGGGTCAGCAGCTGAACAACAGCTTTGTATGGTGCTGGTAGGCCAAGCTTCAGTTCATAGGCACACACTCATAAATGTTCTTGCAAATCTTCTGAGCTTGTTTCAGAGGTTTCCTGAGGCAGGAAGCATAGAAAAGATGACCTTCTCTCAGAAGCCCTTCCCTCAGTGGGCTTCTGAGAGTTGGCAGCATCTTCCACTCCTAATTGGTATTTCCATCTGTCCTCCCATTGAAGGATGAGGGTGAAAACTTGCCTGGGGGAAGGCTGGACACAGAGCTATTATTGGGTTTTCCTGCATCATTGCTGTCCAAAGTGAAGGAGACATCCTGGCTTAGTACAGGGAGGCAGAAGGGGATACAAACATGAATAAACCACTGAGCTGATTCACCTTGCTTTGATCACTGCAGTAATTCTGCATTAAAGGTGCTGTGCGGCAAGTCACTGCATCACGCAAATCACTGCGTCACACGAATCACTGCATCACACGAATCACTGCATCACACACACTGCACCACACAAATCACTGTGCTGGAGCCATTCCTGGGTGAATGTTTTAATTCCCAAATCCTGCAATGGGGTTCTTTATTCCGCAGTAGAAAGTGAGAGATGGAAGCAAATTATTGGAGGAGGGAGCAGGCTTTGGGTTCATCTCCCTTCTGCTGGGGCCAGCCTTATACAGCCAGCCCAGGCCCAGGGAGCGAAGAGGACACTTAAAGCCACTTTTCTACTTTGTGGGTTTTGATTGCTGTGTGCTTCTTGCCCAGGGACCCAGGCCTTTGCTGTTCTATTTACCCTTCCCAGAAGCGCACTTAGCAATAAATGGAAGATTCGAATTCAGGCATTCACTCTGGAGAAAAAGTGGGTTACAATAAGTAATGGTCACAGGTTGTCATCCAGGTATTGTGTGTGCTTTTAATGGATATCAGAGAAAAACTGCACCATAATGCTTGCAAATAACTTCTTTTCTCCCCAACAACATCCATTTTAAATTATATCTCATGAGAGATTTCAGCTATTTTCTTTGCTTTCAAACACAGCTTCACTCCGAGTCTCTGACTCTGAAGCAGAGAGCTGAATTCAAACTGCAGAGAAATCTGTTAGAAGATGCCTAGAGGTATGTGTGGCACAAAGACACAAGAACTTTATCTTCTTTTCTGGCTGCTCTGAACTGATTATGGGGATTAATGATTTATCTTTCTTTAAAGAACTCCTTGGAGCTACATAGTCTCAAATCAGATAAAGTATATACCATTCCCTGACCAGACACTGCCAATTTAGATGTAGCCTTTAATCTGGTTACTTCTAGTTTTGCAGAGATTTGACTTGAGGAAAAGTTTCTCAAGACATGTCATCAGTGTTCATCAGTTTTACAAAACCTCTTTGATACTTGTGAGAGCCCTGCTAGCCTGGGATGGTAAGAAGAAAGGAGAAATAGCAGAAATTCACCCTTCTGCTGAGAACAATCCAGTACTGCACTTCTGCCCTGGGTAAAACCCTTGAACAGTGAGTAGGGCTTGAGCTGGCTTTTGATGCAAAGGCAAAGTTTGCCTTGGAGAGTATTCCAGGTGGATTTCATCCTGCCCTCTGGACCAATGTAGGCTTCCAGCAGGCACAGAGCAAGCAGACAGCTGCCTCATCCAACATCTGTTCAGGTTTGCTGCAAACTTGCATATCTGTGCAGAAAGGGAGTAAGGGGCTGCTCAGAAACAGAAACACGCAACATTGACCCATGGACAAGTCTTTAAGAGTCAACACGGATGTTTCTGGAAATGCACCAGGGACATGTCTCAGCAATGTTAAATCTGATTATTAACTCCCTTGCAACAGTCAATGGGAGTCATCTTGTTGAGACCATATTTGGACTAGAGACTTGTCTGATTCATGTCCTTATTTATATGAATCCAAAGTGGGATTTGTTATTTAGGGTAAAAAAGAAACCAGGAAATCCATTCACATGTACAATAAAAAGGAATTCACACACAGTCAGAAGCCTGCCAAATGCATGGCAGCTCCAGAGAAAAATGGCATTGGAAACCACTTCATAGCTTAAAAGAAAATAAGTTGGGCGTACAACAAGGTACGAACCATCTGCTTGGCTTCAGTGAGAATTTCCCTGGAGTAATCATTGCAAGGTTGGGTAGATCATGAAATAGAGGAATCTTTTTTTCCTCCTCTTGTAATTAAATTTACTGGGTTTCTGCGGAGCAGTTCCTGGCACTGAGTAAGACATGTGTATGTAATACCTTATCGTTGTAAGGCTATATAATTACAGTGATAAACAAGCTCATTTAGTTCAGAGGAGTTGGACATTTCATCTGATTGACAGACCTTCATTTGCTACAGATCATCAGTCCATTTTCTGTAGTCATGTCAGATTTCAGCCACTCCTCCATGCGCTAAAATGCCCTTCCCAAAGCATACGAGATAAATATCTGTTTGATGTAGTACCAGATTTGTCTAGGAAGCTAAAATACGAAGGGGTGACCATATTTGCTACATTCTTCTTCATGACATTCAGGCTAAGCAGTTGGCCTTTACACAGGTCTTCTGTAAAGCTGGGAGCAGAGAACATGAATCAAGGCGGTAGAGGTCTGTGTGACCTTGTGATAAATTGACATTGTCCTTTAACTCGATACACTTGGATCTGCAGCATAAATTCTTGATCAGGATGTCAAATCAGACCTACTCCTAGTTTGCTTCTGCTGCCGTATCTGGAATTAATATTGCAGGTAGTGATTCAGTTCTAACGCAACTGGAGTTAAATATTGCTGTCAATCTGAGTACATTTAATTTAGCAGTATTTACAGAGCAACTGGCTGTTCTGAGAACTACAATATGATGACCTGGAATTCTTCAAGCCTTCTTTTTCTTTCTATTTCATACTTTCTCTTGTATTTCAGCTTCTTTTGCACTGGTAGTTCAATGCTGTTTCACATCCTCACAGCTGACCTTCAGAGAACAAGAAGCTGGGACCATTGTGGCAGTTCTGTGCTTTTCCCTTTATGGTTTCATATAATACATATTAGACTTACTTTTATTTTCTATGTGGAATGAAACTAATCTTGAGAGTTACACAGTGTCAGAAGGAACAAGTTGCTGAATCTCTTCGCATATGGTAAGCCTGATTTTTCCAGTTCACATGCCAAGTGGAAAAGGCCAAAAGAAGAAACAAGAATTGTCCAGTATTGTCTGTACTATTAATTAAAAGCTAATACATTACACATTAAACCAAAGGGTAATAATTTATCTCTAAGCATGGGCCTGACAAGCAAAATCCATATACTGGCTATATTGTCTCAAGATACATCAAGTAAAGGAACTAACTAATTTCCACAAAGGAGTTTAAAATCATGTGGATTATGTATTTGAATGTAAATGTAGTCAGGTGAGTTTATAGAGAGAGACAGACAGGAATAAAATAGAAATAAGGAAAGACAGACTTTTACAATAGGCTTTTATTGTATCTTTTGCGATGGCTGATTGACTTTCTAACGTCCTCTTTAGCAGCATCATTCTGCATAATCAGAACCAGAAGGAAACATTAGCAGTGAGCAAGGCAATCTAATCAGCATTTTCTCCACACAGTGGTTAAAGAAACCGTATTACTCAAGACAGGGGTTAGAAGTGTTCAATATCAGCCCCAGCTTGGAGCCACTGGTCAATCAATGAAACCAGGCTCCTGAAGGGAAGGGCAGAAGCTTTAGTTGATTGCGAGCAGACTTAATTTTGGCCATGCCATCTGCTGGGCAGCTGGATGCTTCCTGACTCTAGTCTTACACTAAATACTACCAAGCTTTTCTAAAACGCCCCGTGCTCCACCAGTAAAGTCTCTGAACCATGAGGCTCTGAGAGCATTTTTCCTTCCAGGAACACTGTGAGGAAGCTTTGCCTCATGGCTGCAGTGCACTGAGGCTGGCTGAGCAACCAAGGGCACAAGAGGAACCTATGAGCCCTCAGACGAACCCAGAACTCAATAATTCGCTCCACTTCCTTTTCTCTAGGCAACCCGATGGTTGCACACTTAGAAGACATAAATGTTAGATGAAGTTTACTGACTGTGAACAATCTTCTTATTTACAGGGCAGTCCCACTGTTTGAATCCATGCATAGAAAGAGTTCCCAAGCTGGCATGTACCCTAATTTACACAGCTTGAGTATTTAAAGATACTTCCTGTGTATGTATTTGGGTCCAATGTGACTTTTAGGGAGTGCATAGCTGCATGGTAGCGCCCACAGTCTTCAGGGATTTCACAAGTTCTTTATCATGGTATTTTGCACTAAGGCTGCTTAAGAGGACTCAGATTCCAACTCTTATTAAAATCAAGCAGAGCAAAGTTGCTCCCATCTTCACCAAAGCTGAAAACTCAGGCTCGTCCGTCCTGCAGTGCAGCACAGCTGTGCTACAGTTGTGCAGGATATGCCAGATGTATTTAGGGTAGTAGCTGATCTGGGAACAGGGGTAAGTTAGGAGCAGATGCATCATTCCCTTCTGCTACTTCTCCTCTGGGGACAGATAAGCTGGGGGCAATGGGGAGAGAGCAAGCACTTAAACCAGCTCCGCAGGAATCTCCAGGGTCCGCTGAATCCGTGTTTTGGATCATTAGGGAGGAGTGTTACAGTTTTTTTCTATAATGCACATTTTGAGATAAATACCAGTCACAGCAAAGTGTCTTTTATGACATGGTTAGAAAAGGGTCAAACCGCTGATGTGCCCATTACCATTATAAACCACCGCCGGTGAGCATCCATGCAGCCATGCGGAACGGGGCTCACAGCGACCCATTCAATTACAACCAATCGGTCAGATAAACATGGGGCTGCATTCAACAGCTGGCAATGAGCAGGGTTTGCAGCCTCTGACTGATGATGAACTGGCTGTATAAGCTTTAATTAGCCAGAGACAAGGTGGAATTACAAGGACTGTTTTATTAGTGCAAATACTTGGCTCCCCTGCTTCCCCATCCCTGAAATTCATTGTGCACTTGGATGTGTTCGTGAGCGAGGCAGATGCTGGGGGATGAAGAAAAGGGTTTTGCAACCTGACCTCTCAGGAGGAATAGCAGCAGCCAAACCTTTAATGCTGACACAGGTTTCTGCAATATTTATGCCCGTGGTTCACTGTTTACCTCGTGGTCTTGTCTCCTTGCTCACCCCGAGCTGCCTCATCAGGCAGCTGCTGCTATTTAGGAAGCACAGAAAAAAGAGTGGAATTAGAGGAAAACCCTTTTGGAATGCATTGAAGCCTCCACTAAAGAGCTGTGGAGAATGAATGGGTAGGCAGAAAGGGCTGGGAGGGGGGGACCAGCGGGTGCCTGGCAATGTCAGGCAAAGCATGTGAAGGGCAGAGTTCCTCTTGCCTCCCCTCAGCAGGCCTGACTGCTGTCAGTTTTAAGTGGGAACAGTGTTTCAGGACCAGTTATTAACCACGGAGTGGTGTGGTTGGTTGTTTGACCCAATCCGTGCTGGATCCTCTCCCCTTGGCTGCTTGCAGAAAGGGCAGCCACAGCCTCGGCAGCCACCCGCAGAAGGGATGGAGGGAAAGGCCTCAGAGCAGGCAGCAGCAAGTAGATTAGTCTGAAAGATGTGAGTGGCAGCCGTGCTCTTACAGAAATCCTTTACAGACTTCTACATATTCACTATTTAGTGGCTCAGAAGCAGAGCACATCCCTCTGCATCATTTTCAGCAAGGAAGGAGCTGAGCTCCCTCCCTTCATGATCTCTGCTCTGACCTGTCTCATTACAGAGAGCCCAAAGAAAGTCAATATGGAAAAAAACCTGTTGGATCCTCGTATCAGTCTCAGATTTAGCTGAAACCAGCAGATTTCTGCAAGACAAAGAGCTTTGCAAGACAAAGAGCTTTTCCTTTGGGATTTCTGGTTTGCTGTGGTCAGTTGCTGTGGGTTTTTTTACTGTGCCTAGATCCAGGCTGCTGAAGATAATCATGGTTTTGCCAGTTATTTTAGTGTAATAGGAATTTGATCTTGAAATATGCTGAGCTCACAGGCTATATAAACCATAATATTTTGTACATCTGCTCTAAATCCAGGCAGCCAGAGGGCTGGAGGTACATTTCCTCACTGCAAACAGATCTGCTTACAAGCATGAAATAGATCTTGAGAGCCACCAGCGCTGATTGTGTGTCATACCTTCGATGGGGAATGGAAGGAGAACTGTGATCAAACACACTTTATTGACTTTATTCCTTCCTTAACTAAGAGGCAAGCTTCTGCAAATGTGCATAGTAACCATTTTATGCAATATGAAAGCAAGCTCTAAATTACAGTCCTCAAATCGCCAATTCAGAGCCCTCAGAAACATTTTTTGATTCCATTTCTTCAACTATAATTTCCGGGCTGGAGCTTTAGCCATTAATAGCAGCTACATCATTACACTGCCGTGACACTCCGGCAGCACCCTCATCCATTTCAGTCATTGATCCACTAATGTGCGCCGGATGAGAAAGGAAAAGGTCCAGCTCATTCATCCTCCCCCTCCTTTCTCCTCCTCTCATGGGGTGGCAAGCACTCACCCTTGGCTTTAAAGACCTATCAGATTTCAGATGCTCAGTGTTAATTGTCTCAGCACAAGGACTGACCCCAGAGAGCAACGGGGCCATAGGAGTGGGTGAAATGCTACCAAAGGGAATGGATCTGCAGCTGCTTTCATTGGCCCACAATCTGCTGACAGCACGAGAAACGACAAGTTAGCGTTGGAGCTGTAAAGCACACTTGTCAGCATTGGATTCTTCCTGGAATATGAGGCCAAACCAGGAAAAGAGTGGGAGAAAGGCTAAAGAATTAAGCAGTAAGATGAAAGGTACAGCAGTGTTCTCCTGGAGAAGTAGCGTCAGCTGCACAAGTAATTCTGGCTGTATATGGAGCAAAACCAAATCCCTCCTATGGACATCCATCTATAATCCATATTGCAGCTCAGTTTTGGTGACTTTCTAAGTGATAAAGATACTGAGCTGACAGATGCATCGCTTATGCCTGTGGCTTGTTGGGGCTTTCTAATCCAGCAGCCTGATTTCTACTTTTTCTCCAAACTATCCAACTAACCTATAGGCACATCCTTGCTTTCCCTTTTCACTCTTTGCTTGGTGCATCTGATCTTTTGTTCTGCTTTCCCTTTTCCTTATATTGCTCATTTGGGGGATCAAAGGATACAGGAAATACAAATCCTGTTAGCTTTCAAAGGTCCACACAGCAGTAGCTAATTGGTTTCCAATCAAGCCCAGACTGTCTTTGATCTCCAAAGCCCTTGCAAAGAACAGTATGCTAAGACACAAGCACATGTGTTCAGTAGCACTACCAGGAGACCTCACCTTTAGAGTCTGCAATTACCTGTGCAGAGGCACTTATAAAGATGAGAGTTTCTGATAACAGTGCTGTGGTTTTACATCATCTTCCATTAAACTTGCATTAATGGGATGTGCCGACACCCTTCTGAAGAGATACCTTCAGTAATACTGCTCTTGTGCTGAAGCATCAGAGGTGGTGGATTGTGCAGCAGCATCAGGGACAAAGGCCAGCTTCTTCCAGCTCCTCAGACCACAGTTCAGCCACACAACCATCCTTCCTTGCTGGAGATTGCTGCCTTTTCCTATTCTCCTTTATGAAGCCAGATAGAAATTTGCTGCTCATTCCCACTACCAGGCAGCAGTTTATAACCTTTGGCTGTGCTGGTTGAACTTTACCATTTTGTAATGATCAGTGGAATGTTCTCATTTATATATATCTTTCAGCAAGAACTAAACATGATACAGACTTCCTTGAAGTGGCTTTGCCACCGCAAGAGCCAGAACGTGAAAGAATACCATTGTTTATCTTTTCAAGCAGTTAATCTTCTCTCTCACTTTGAACCGTAATGGCCTTCACTTTACCTCACCTTATTCACTAAATGTCCTTCTTTTCTCTGCAGTGCCTAAAGCCACTGAAACATGTGGGCAGTGTTGGTCTCTTCTCCCAACTAAGAAGTGATAGGACATGAGGAAGTGGCCTCAAGCTGCACCAGTGGTGGTTTAGATTGGATATTTGGAAGGACTTCTCCACTGAAAGAGTAGCCAGCTATTGGAACAGGCTGCCCAGGGCAGTGGTGGAGACACTGTCCCTGGAGGTATTTAAAAGGTGTGTAAATCTGTCACTTAGGGACATGGTTTGGTGGTGGACTTGGCAGTGCTGGGTTTATGGTTGGACTTGATGATCTTCAAGGTCTTTTCCAACCTAAATGATTCTATGATTCTATATGAAACAGCAAAGAGTGTTCATGCCAGAAAAACATGAGACAGAGAAATGAATGAAATCTTGGGTTGTGGGACCCTCTTCCTTCTTTCCCTGTTTCCTTTTCATTTCTCTTTTTCATTTTCTCTTTCTCTTCCTCTTTCTCTCCATGCCATGACTGGCCAGAAACCACAGGTCATTTTTCCATGTATCAGGGCAGAATTATTCTGTGCAATCTGGTGAGGCACAGCACAGGAGAAACACAGATATATGCCTATGTATGCATACCAAAATCTGTTAGTGACTCTGGTTCTTTAAATGAACAGTATACATTCATTTAGCTTAAAATAGGACTCCTGTCAAGCTCCTACCCTACAGCAACTACCAGTCCCACTGTCAAAATCACTCTCTGTGGCTCTGAATAGGTTTCTTAATGAAAGAGCAACATTAGCTCTTTAGAACATTTCGTCCCTGAAGGATGCAGCAGCAACAGCCGCTGAATGATTTCTGGCTCAGACCTGCTTATAAGTGGTAGGAAACATAATGGTTTAAAACATGAGTATCAGCTTACTGGAAATGCTTCATAACAGTGATTCAGAGAACCAAGAAACAAATGGATACTAAGAACAGTACCCACTGATAGGCGCTTTGTTTCCCACATCCACGCTGACCCCCTTAAGAATAACTATGGTGTGGGGATGTCATTATTGAAACAATGCAATAACCAGGTAATGAAATGGTTTGGGAATGTCCTGGGTTTGGCTGTTAACAGTTATTTTATTCTCCTTTCTAGTAGCTGGTGCACTGCTTCCATTCTCCTTCCCATCCTGCCCGGAGCGAACAGGCTGCGTGGTGCTGACTTACCGGCTGGGCTTAAACCACGACAGGGATGCAATTCAAAGACAAATATGTTCTGGTAAAATGAAATGTTAATGTGTGCTGGCTGCTGGATTCAATAATGATGAGCATCCACATGAAATCCTGTGCTTCTATTTTCACAGTCTGGTCATACCCAGTGTCACAGGAGTCAGTTCTTATTCTAGTTAAACCTGGGGGCAGTAGCAGAGTAGAATTTGACTGGAGATGTTTAGACTGAAACCAAAGAAAAAGAGCTTTTGTTATAAAATGCTTGGTTGGACACAGGACTCAGGTGTTCTCTTGCTTCTTTAGCAGGGACAATGCAGCTGTACTTGGCCAATATCAGGGCTTCAGCACTATTTAAATGTTGAAGAATGATATTTACCAACAGCCTCGTGCATATCCCCTGTTCTGGTTCCAGACAGATTTTAGACCAAATGTTACTGTTCTTATGCAGGAAAACCCTCAAGTGGCATATCCACAGCATGGAGGGTATCAGGATCAAAACCAGCAACGAAAGAGATGACATTTCTTACGAGGACATAGAAGGGTCTGTCCCTGCTCTGTTAGAATATTCTCCCTGGCAGCAGGACAGTGAATGTTTCCTGGTGTGTTTGAACCACTTGCTGTTCTTTTTTAGGTTCTAACATGTGTTTGTTACTGTTATGCCTCCAAATTTGTTTATAGGCAAAGAGGAAACACACCTTATACTTAAAGC
The DNA here is from genome assembly GCA_025447955.1 of Psilopsiagon aurifrons. Taxonomy (NCBI): domain Eukaryota; kingdom Metazoa; phylum Chordata; class Aves; order Psittaciformes; family Psittacidae; genus Psilopsiagon; species Psilopsiagon aurifrons. Next base: position 14,870 of record JAOEHY010002184.1, read on the forward strand.
CAAGACTTTACTGTAAGTATATATTTGCAGTCTGTTCCAAGAGCCATTAGCAGCCCAGTTCTAATTATTACAGGAAGAGGCAACTTTGTCCAGGCACAAACATTTTCAATGCTAATAATAAACCCGTTAAAATCACTCCTCCTGTGTTCTGCCCCCTTTCCTGCAGCGTGGCCCTTTCCCCTGCTCCTCGCGCTCTGGGGCTGGTGCTGGCATTGTAGTGGTAGAGCTACTGCAGCAGCAGTCTTTGGCCAGGAGGACTATGATGTTCATGCTGATAGTTCTCTCTTTCTTGCTCTAAGATCCACTGGGGCTCATTTTAATGTGTTTTAACCTGCTTAAAACTTTTGTTTCTTGATTGTTCTGCATCACATCTGAATTTGCTATGTACGTCTTTTAAATCTGCTAGGTACTATTCCTTTGTTGTCTTCATTATCCCTAACCCCAGTTTTGTCCAGCTCTAGCTCCACGTTTCATTAACTGACTGTGGGTGAGTTCATTTCTGTGGGGTCTCCAGTGCCCCATCTCTTCTCACTCCATGCCTTTATTTCTCTGCTCATCAAACCAGACCCATCTTTCTCTATACTGCATGAGTGTGGAACTAGAGCAGCACCATTGCAATGGTAAGCAAAGTAAAAGGATTTAGGTATAGTCACCTGTTCAGAAGAAAAATTGCTGTAACAGGTCTACTGAATTGAGACAAAGCTGCAGGCAGGTCAATAAATGTTCAGACAAAGCAAATCTGATGCCCCTTAGCCCTGAGGCCTTGCAAACTCAGCACATAGCCTGTGGCCTTCCACTAGCAATGGCAATATTACAGGGTTACACAGATGCATTATTATGCTCTTCTTAAGTTTCTCATTGTCTTTCCATCCAACTCAGACAAAGCTAATACCCATCACCAAAGGTAGGAGCTGCAGGTATGAGGGTCAGTACAACACTAGGAGTTGGCTGTTGATGAATACCTTAATGAAAACCAACTTGTTAAATAGTGCATGAGGGATTGGTGCCTCCTTGGCTGTGTTCATAGGGTTTCACAGAGCCTCTGGAATAAGTGGTACTGATTAATATAAAGCTATAAATAGGTTAATCAGGTGGAATGTGCAGCTGCTAAAACAGTTGAGTTACACAATTACACTGACCTTGGCTCATAATGGTGCAAGTTTTCTTCACCAAATTTCAGTTTCAACCGGGAGAAGATCTTTATCTGCACCTGGCTCAGCTTGCTGTTGAAGTCCATGCTTTGCCACTGAAGTAACAAACAACAGGGCCAACGTTAGAGCAATTTCTAGGGGCTTCTGTTAATTGTGCATGTAGCTGCTGAGCATATCATAGAATCACAGAATGGTTTGGGTTGGAAGGGATCTTAAAGCTCATTGAGTTCTACTCTCCTGCCATGGGCAGGGACACCTTCCACCAGAGCAGGTTGCTCCAGGCCCTGTCCAACCCGGCCTTGAGCACTGCCAGCGATGGGGCTTAAAATGCTTCTGTAAAAAAGTGAGTCAGGACTACAGCGTCAGGTCCTTTCCATCAGAGTTTAATACTTAAAGAGCTGAAAAGATGAATTGCACCTCTACAGCTCGCACTTAAAAAAGTTAAATGAAGTCTATATATGTGCTTCCCCTGTGACAGTTTTCTCTATTAATAGACTTATCCAGCTGTCACATGGAGCAAAAAGCGTATTAGTCACTCGAAACCACAAACCCATCAAAATAGCTCAGATTACTCAGCACCACCTCAGTGTGTAGATTGTAAGCAACTACTTAACAATATAACTAAACAACTAGCAGGACAAGATGCAGTGATCAGGGGTAAGAAGCAGGATGGTCCTTGAAATGGCACCAACTGCTGCAATTGCTGTCTGGAATAGCATCACGTTATTTACAGTTCCCACACCTGTGCTTCTTTCTGAAACAAGTAATGTTTTACAGCATAACTATGTATACCATAATCCCAAACTATCCATCGCAATGTACTTCCACTTTCTACCCCAGAATTAAAAGATAGAAACTCTTCATGTTGCAGGTTTCCCCTCTTAGTCCAAACCAGCCAAAACGCTCTTTGTCAGGATCTCACTTGAGAGACAGTGGTGCTGTCCTGCTTGTTGAACAGATCACAGTCAATAATATCAAGGCCTTTATTTCTTCATTATTCTCTTTGGTTGCTATTTAGAAACAAAAAGGCAACCCTAGTTAAGGGTCTGGTTATTAGAATCACATTAGTAGAGCATATTGACTTTTGGAATTAATTGTAAAAGGGGCAAAGGGTTTGCACTCATTCTTGATCCTTTTGAATGTAAAATGAATGTCTGATAAATTGAGTTTCCTGCATATTTGTCATCTTGGAAGCACCCAGGTTTGTTGAGATTTGTTGGTTGATCTCAAACCAGCTCCTTAGTTAATGACCCAAGCTGGGATCATGGCTCCAGAGAAGCAGCCATTTAATGTATATTATGGTGTGAAACTGCTCACACGATTTTGATGCATGACTTACCAAGTATTACTGTTCCTTTCCCTAAATTTCAGCAAGCTGTCAGGGAACAGCAGAATTCTAAGCTGTCAATATGAGGTCTTATTCACCACTAGCAAAGCTGTTTTCCGGTGTAGGGCTATAAGGTTAATACTTCACTTATCACTGGCTTCAACATGGATCTTAACATGATCCTGACAAGTTTTTGCCTATGTAAGCAAGGCCAAGAGATTTGGGTGACTGAATATTGATCACAAATTCTTCCTGCTTTGGTTCCTTAGGAATTTGTGTTTGATTATTTGAACAAAGAAGCACCATCAAAACAATACATTCTGGAGCATTTGGAAATATTAAATACATGAAAAATATATCTCATATTGATGATGTATATTATATAAACACATATGGAATATGCTCCTCCTCTCTCTGGCTTGTGCTTGACTTCTGTGGTACTGCTGTAAGATCCCCCCAGAGGGTTACGAAGGATTGCATCTCCTTTGCTCCAGGCCAACAACTGCCCCACACCTGCCCCAGGGCCATGGGTCCTCTGTCCCTGTGCTGAGCCTGTTTCAGGTACAGCTGTTGGAAATCACAGCTGTTGCCAGGTCAGTACTTGTACAGACATGTCCTCTCAGGCAGGAGAAGTCTGTATCCTCAGCAGGTTTGCTGATGGCACCAAGCTGTATGGTTTGGTTGATATGATGGAGGAAGGGATGTCATCCAGAGGGACCGGGACGGGCTGGAGGGGTGGGTCAGTATGAATGTCATGAAGTTCCAGAAGGCCAAGGGTCCTGGGTCGGCAATCCCAAGCACAAACACAGGCTGGGCAGGGACTGGATTGAGAGCAGGCCTGAGGAGAAGGACTATTGTGTGACAAGAGGCTCAACATGACCCATTAGGGTGCATTTCAGCCCAGAAACCACCTGTGTCCTGGGCTGCATCAAAAGGAGCGTGAGCAGCAGGTCAAGGGAGAGAATTCTTCCCTGTGAGGGTGCTGAGGCTCTGGCACAGGGTGTCCAGAGAAGCTGTGGCTGCCCCATCCCTGGCAGTGTTCAAGGCCAGGTTGGACACAGGGGCTTGGAGCACCCTGCTCCAGTGGAAGGTGTCCCTGCCCGTGGCAGGGGCTGGAACTGGATGAGCTTTGAGGTCCCTTCCAACCCAAACCAGTGTGGGATTCTATGATTTCCCATACAGATCCTGCAGCTGGACCCGGGTGGACAGAAGCAGTTCAGCTTTCATCTGTACTCTTCTTACCACTCCCTGCTGCTGAGCTGCCCAAACTGCTGGCTGCTGAAGCCCCAGAGTGAAGGGATTTGGAAGGATGGATTAACACAACAGGAGAACGTTCATCTCAGGATAAACTATATGAACATTTTTTTCCTTGAGAGGAAGGTAGAAGGAAAATTGCCTGGAAATACATTGTCAATGGACATCCCGCTAACACTGAAACAGGAGTCTCCCAAACCTTAGGAGATAAAAATTCATGCCCCAAATTAAGAAGCACGAACTTGGCAGGTGCTTCCTGTGGGTGCGGAGATGAGGGAAGTAGAAGTGGGTTTCTCAAGTAAGGGATAATGACGATTCCGAGAACAGGTAATTTGTTTGTTCTCTCCAAGGCAGCGCAGCATGGGGGAGCTCCTGGCCCCGCTAATGAAGCTGTACCGCCTGCGGTGGGTAATGGGTGCCGCTTCTGTCAAGAGATTATTATGCGAGCGAGAGGTGTTGTGGAATGCTGAAAATGGCTTTTCTCAGATTGCAGCAACTCCCCTCGCTTACAGGAGATGCTCAAGTGGATCAGTGCAGCTCACTGCTCCCAGCAGAACAAATTCGAGTTATTCAGGAACCATCAATTAGCTGGGAGACTGAGGATGTAAATGCCAGTTTACTTCATCTCCTCATCAACATGGGCTGGTTTTCCTCATTCATTGATTTGTCCAGCCTGGTTCTAAGTTGAGGCTCCTTCCACGGCTGGTCTAGCAACATTCACAGGCAGGAAGTTTTCATTGACAGTGAGTATTTTTCCTCAGTGACATGCCTTCATTCTTAATTGCATTCCGATAAATTAGGCTCTGTAATTCCTTCAGTCTGGTGCTTAAGGCTTTCCAATCTTTTCATTGGGAATTAATGTTCCTCTAACCCTACACCATAATATAACTATGCTAAACTTGGTTACCTCTGTTCCCTCCTTTTAAATCAGTTTAGTATCCTGCTGTTTTCTGCAGAACTTCCTGTAGTTTCATAATAGACGTTATTTCTCACCGCAGTGACTTACATTTTTGGCTGCATTGTCGCTCAAAACTGGAAATGGGGTACTGTGTGCCTTGAATGATATAATGCAGATGTCTCATTTCTGCTGTCCTCAGTGCAAATTACTATAGTGGGTTTGCACTTATCACCCTGGGCTACCTGTAGAGAATACCTTTCTTTTCAACAGCTGTGATTTCAGACAACTGTTCACTTGAGAATGTAATTCACCTTTTCTGAACATGAAGGTGATTTAAGAGGAATACATTTTTCTCTGTGTTCCTACAGCCCAGCACTGTAACAGGGTCCTTCCCTTCACGTGTTTCCGTATGATTCAGTATGTAAAATCTTTTACCAGAGGGAGGGGACATCACACAAATCCCTACTGAATTATGCTGCCATAGAACATTGGCAGCAAAGCTGACAAGATGCATCTATTTCATCAGTGTTACAAGACACTGACAAAGTTATCAGTTCCACAGGGCTATTCCAGCAGATTTTATGCCACCAGTAGCATTAGTTGTAATAACCAGCAGGAATTTAATGAAATACAGTTCAGAATATAGATACCATCCTAGCAAGAGCAATTTAAATAGCCTGGTGAGGTCCCACGTCACAGGATACATCTTTTTATCCTCAGGGATCTGAGTCCAAAGGCAATGACAGCAATCAGCCTGAACTTGTAAAATTTGCTTTCTCACACTTCAATTTCCTTTCTTTTTGGCATTCCCAGGAAGCTTGTGACACCTGAAAACGTTAATCCACCATATGCTCCACTCGATTCCTAAATTACTCTTCAGTTTCCTCTCTCATCCTTCAAATGGAACCTCAGCTGATAAAGGGTGTGCCAGGAACATATGGGTTTAGGTTGAAAGGGCTCATACAAGTTGTGACAGATTCACTTCTCTGAGCATTAATCCACTTTAATCCAATTGGATCACACACCAAACTCCCCAAATCCTTGCGGCTTTGACAGCACCACTTCTGGAAAAATTTAAAGGTTAACAAATTCAGTAGATCCTGCACTACAGGTACCAACATCGAGAGCTCAGAGGGAGAATGTGAAATGAGCTGATGAAATAGAGACCACACAGTGGTAATACTCCAGGCTTTTTCCAACAGGATGTAGGGCCCGAAAGACTTCCATCAGAATGCAAGTGCTGCAAGATTACCATGCTTCAATAAGGCAGTCATTTCAAGGATATCAAAGGAAGAGGAAGATACAAGAAGATACAAAATGTGCAATTTTGATACCACTTCCTCCCTGCTTGAGGAAGCAAAGTGTCCCTAAATCTCTAAATGCCTCATGCAGGCACAGCAAATAAATGATCTGGGGTAGGAGATGACAATCTCCAAGACCCAAGAGGATGGGGGAATGCGATTAAAGAAGCTGTTGAGTGTATCATCTTGCTGTAGCACTCTTCTTGTAAGCGATGCAAGAGCACTTGCAGCTGTTAAATACTGAGAAGAAACAGCTTAACATCCAAGTGTACCCCTCAGAGGGAGTTTTTAAAGAGCTTTTAAAGGCAGATGAAAACCTGAAGGACACCAAAACTAGATGAGATACTAAGAAAAAATACCCCAAACCATTTAAGATACATAAAAATGTGTACAAGCCCTGACATATAAAAGCCTTCCTCCATATCCTGAAGGAAGAAGCAATGATTACGTACATGCCATTTGTACCCAATTCAATAAACTAATGTTGTGACTGATGCACTCTGCACTCAAATGCAATAGAAAACCAAGGTCTTGACCAGCTGCAGTCTTGAAAGACGCGGGCTCTTGGGAAGCGCAGATGTTAGTCTGTGTTCAGGATGATTCCATCCAGGCCATTCCCCTTAGCACTGAATTTTCACGGGCAAGGGTGTGCTGATTCACTCTGAGCCCCGCACAGCACAGCACAGGAAACAGGCTTATCCCAGAAGATGCTGCAGTGACAGCCTCAAAATAAATGGAAGGGCTTCAGGATCAAAGGCATGATATAAAACGCTGAAACATTTTCTGTCTCAAGGTCATCCATACAAAACCTATTCTGGATGCTGTAATAACAGAAGCAGCTGCTTCATGGAAATTCATTTATTGTTAAGGTCCCTTTTAATACTCCATGCCTTTTTTAGCACAAAAAGTTGGATTTTTATCACCAGCTCTTCCATAAAACTTCATATTGTATGTCTGGTAACACGGCTGTTTCAGCAATTCCTTGTTGGCAATCCCATGCCTGCGAAACCTCGGCAACACGGGCAGTAAGTGACCTACACAAAGTTTAATAGAAAAAATTTACTGAATATCCTCTGTTTAATGTAAACAAGGCAGGAGGCAAAACAAGGAGCATATATTTTATATAGTTACACTATTTTACAGGGCACAGAAAGCATCAGGGATCAGGGATTGAAAACCCTGGATGAGAAGCAACATCAGATATGGGCTTCCCATGTAGCCCCAAGCCTCTTACATCCTCCTTCCATTTTACCTAGCACTTCACTTTAGTTAGTATTTCTTTTAGCAGGACAAATAGCAGTAATAAAATGCCACCTGTGAAATGACACAGCAGGTTATGGTAGAAATTACCATGCATTTACAAAGCCAAAGCCATGATTACTTGTGCCCTGTAAAATCGAGTGCGACAACCTTTACACTAATCATAGTGTAAGCAAGCTCAGGATTCTGGTCCTTTTATATATATATATATATATATGTATATATATACATAGGTGATGATGTACAACCAGACTCAAGCTGTGGCTCAAGTCACAGCTCTTATATTGCACAAACAAATACATAGTAAGAACATTACACAGACAGGATCTGAATACCAGGAATATTACAGTCATATGGGAAACTAAGGACAAACTTATTCTACCAGAGCTAGTACATGGCTTATTACAAAATTTCCTGTAGTCTAAATCAAACACATACTTTAAATGGAAAAAAGAAGTAAAAAATGTGTCTATTTACACACATGTGCATCAGGATTAAAATGTGGTTTGGATCTGCTTTTTGAAAGATAAAGTTACTCTAATATTACCTCTCAAGTATTTCAGTCTAATACTAGTGGCCGTATTCTCTAAGGTGATACACACTTGCATTTCCCACTGACAGCTGGATCTGCGTATGCTGTGGATTTCAGGCCATGTATCTTCTCAGGTGTCCACCTCTGGGTAATAAATAACCACATACAAACACACGCACTCAGAAAGGAAACGGGCACCTCAATGACATGCATAGATCGGAAAGGTGAAAACATGGACCTGGACTAACTTCTAACCTTTTGTTTTTAAAGAAAGTGCATGAAAAATATCACAAAAAAAAAAAACCAACCCACAATGAAATGAGTTCCATCTCTTAAAATTAAATCACTTTTACAAAAATAAAGGTCACTCTCATGGTAGTTCAGGGTTTGTAGGCAGCACTCACAAAAGCAGTTTAGGCTAAAGCAACCCAGAGGATTGCTTCGCTTCTATCAGGATAGATCCACGTCTCATAAATTTAGCGCTGAATAATGTGGTTTGCAAGAACATTGCCAATACTGCTGGAGACTGAACAACTACATCCTGAACGAGTGCCTATACTTACATCTACTTATTTTCCTCATGGACAAGCTCGAAGGAATTGTGCTTGCAGCTCCGTAGGCTGTTTTGCATTAAAATGCCACAGAGGTTGCAGCAGTCCTTCCAGAGGCTGACTGATATAATTCCTCAAAGTGCAATGAGCTCAGGTATCAGTAAAAACAACAACTGCAACAAAAGAGGTGATGTTAATGCTTTCTTTTGAGATCAGGCATCTCTTGAATGGCTTTATAAATTGTTGTATTACTTGGCATGCTCTTGCAAGTTCTGTTTAACATTTTTCTCACTTTCATTCCTACTGGTAGTATCACTTCCAGTTTGCACTGAAATTGGGACATTAGAAGTATTCTGGAACATACACTTTTAAGAAAATAAATAATGAAAATAGAAACTTTGAGGAAGAAGTAATTAAGCTCAACCAAAACCAACAAAGACCCAAATTCAGTAAAGCATCAGCATCTGTGCTCAACAGCTTAACTTTGTTCACGTAAAAAGCTGTGATTTAGGAATCAAATTCCTGAAATGAATCTTCAGTTTAACTGCTTTTCTGAATTGGGACCTTATTTATAACAAAAGCATGTATTAAACATCACTGCAGAGACACATCTTCTAAAGTACGTGTCGGGTATGTTACACTAAAGAAGCTTCTAATATGGAATGACTGCAATAGACATCACTAAAAATCATTTGCTACTTTCAAGATACGTTTCTAAACACCAAAAATGAGAAAAAAGTCATCTTTTTAAACTTCATCCTATGATGCTACTTGAACCTGAAAACACTTTGGGGCTAAATTCAGGGAGAAAGAAAAGTTGAGGAATTAAAACAAGCTTGAGTTTGCCAGATAAATGCAATGCATTGCACACAAACCTCTCAGCTTAGGGAGCCACTGAATACAGGTTTCATCTGCCAAAATGCTTCCCCAGTTCCAGAACTGCTCTTCCCAGCTGAACCTTTACTGTAAGCTTTTACAGCAGGACCTTCTACATCGTTGTGACAAAAATAAATGCAGCCCATTAACTGTGACACTGCTGTAATTAACCTGCTAACTTAAAAGTCCTCTCACCAACCAGGTTCCATAAATATTAAAACCCAAGCCCTCAAAGGCATAGATGGATTTGGAGCAGAATCTGATTCTATGTTCAGTCATGTAAATCCGGAGAAATTCTAGTGACTGAGTGAATCAGTCCATATTTGCATATGAGCAATCACATCTGAAAGGGGCACCAGCTGTGCCCAGGGTAGTAGGAAAGATAAAGGTAGAAAGACAATGTAAACACAAGGAGCTAAACTCTACCTTATCTGCCTACACTGTTGTGTTCATACGAGGGGAAAGAGGTACTACACACTTATGGAGAGTGGGAGGTCTCCAATCCAAGTCCCACAGTGTGACTTGAAGATTAAAGCACTGAAGGTTAAAGAACCGGACAGTGCGCACGTGGCAGTGAGCAGCAAGAACTGGCTGAAGCAAGCAGGGGTTGCCATCACTTTAGAGACAGAAGCAAAGCACACTGAGGTCCGAATGGCCCTCTGCCTGAAGTGCAAATACCTGCCCTGGCTGATAGCATTCATATTGAAACAGATTCACTGAGAGACATCTCTGCATCCCAGCATTGTGGAAAGCAGGAGAATATTTTGGTCCTGTATATGGTATCAACTGAATTGGCATCAGTGAATCTTCTGCTGGGTGCTACTGTGATGGTTAGATAAGCAGTAAGAACACTGCTAAAAAGGATGAATGCTTATGCTGCCAATTTTCAAGGCACAAAAGATTCTTAAACCAATTCAGGCTAAATACCAATTTAAAAAGAAATTAAAAATACTGTTTCAGCAACAACTTCTAATGACCTATAATTAACTTCCTTGTAAAGGTGATGTAAGTCAAGCAACCAGAATTCACATGTAAAATCCTAAAGCAAATCTAGTTACACAGACAACCTGAAAAGCAAACACATGGAATGACAGAGGCAAACATGCTAGGAACATGTACACTTCAGATGTATTTGTTACAGATGTGATGCTGAATCCGGACTAATTCCATTAGTATTGATTTTATACTGATATATCTCTTGGATTAATCCATTGGGGAATGAGGCTCAGAGTTGTCTTTAAGATTCACCAGAACAAAAATGATTCCTCATTAATATATCCTACTATATATGGATTGGTAGGGTTTTTTAACCTCTTCATTTTCAGTATTATACATTGCATCTATAGTTGTGATCTTCTTTCATATATCCAACTGAAAAGAAAAAGAATTAAGACCTAAAAATGTTACAAAATTAATTTGCTTTTAAAAGTAATATTGTCACAAAAGTGAATTGGTGCACATGAGCCCCAGAACGTACAAAAGACCCAATTCCCTACACATCATTGTTACAACAGAATAAGCAAGGTCTGATATCTGTGGTTCTTCATGCAGCTTTTGCAGCTCTTCACACAGTGGCTAGAAATGCAATTTACTGGTTTCTCCCCAAACTCCTTCAGTCGTATTCTAGGTCCACTTGAACCCCTCTCTCTTGCAAAGTCAGTATCTGGTGAAAGCAACTTGTCTTGCCATTCTGCCAAATGTCAAATGACATCGCCAGGAGGCACCACCTCTTCTTATCTGGGTGTTGTCAATAGTCTTTTCGACTGAACAAGCTGGGTGGTTTTACAAGCCTGGCTGCTCATCAAGGCTGCTTATGGTGTAGATGAGGCATGATACTTCACAAATGCAATTGCTGCCAGCTCTTTGCAGAACTCTTCCAGCACAATCACGCCCTCTAGTAACGTCATGTGGTCAATGCTGAGGAATCAAAAACAGCAGAGTCAAGATTTCCAACCCAAAAACCCCCGCCATGGGTCTTGAGAATATGCAGTGTTTACTCACATGGGCCCTTCTGGCTCCAAGCCCAGCAGGCGTTTTCTGACCAGCAGAAGTTTGGGAGTGAAATCCGGGATGCGCTGGATTCTAACCATGAGGTCCCCTACGACCTGTAAAGCACAATGCCATCAACACAGAAAGTTAACACCTTTGCAGAGTGTCTGGCAGCAAGGTTAAATGAACCTTCAGTGCCCAGAATGCAGCCTCACTTCAGCATCCTCACAAAACAACATGCCCCCCAAAAGGGGTGTGTGTGTGTGCAGAAAGTAGAGATACCAAAGGATGGGAACTCCGGAGCCTTACCTGCTGTAGCTACAAATGGTATTACTTATTTTAATTAACAATTAATTTGTCTTAGAAAACACTGACACAGGCAATTGACAAGAAAATTCCTGGATTTAGGGAAAGCACAAGAGGAGAAAGTGAAGATTCTATTCTGAAATGGGGAGGGCTGCAGAGGAAAAAGGGAGCTAAGCCCTCTGTAAGTGTTGGGCAAGCATGATTAACAGGCTCCCGACCAGCTTAATAACAGCTGGTGCGTGGGACAGGCGAAGGATCTCTGACTGAGGAGACTGCAGTGTGACAGGCACTCAGCCAGCACCTCTAGGATACAGGTCTCGCAGGAAGAGATGGAATCAGAGAGGGAAAGGAAGGGGATTTTGATAAATCCAGGACTCTGCTGTCAAGAACAGTCTTCATCAGAAAAAAAAATAAAAAGGATGAGCAGAGATATTCATCCAAGCACAGGATATTCAGGAGAGTCATTTGCTTGTGTGTGTAGTATCAAATCCATCTCTTTCCCCTCCAGGTGCAAACCTGTACTTGGCCTGTTCCCAAAGCACTACCTGATGTTGCCTGCAAGTGACAACAATGTGACCTAGTCCAGTTTAAATCAACATCATTGCCAGGGGGGATACTCTGCACAATGAAGCTAAGCAAACAATTCTGAAAACACAGAATCATAGAATGGTTTGGGTTGGAAAGGACCTTAAGATCATCCAGTTCCAATGCCCCTGACATGAGGACACAGAAATATTCCAATGTTTTTGGCAGAAAGTCCAATATCTTGATTCAAATCAAGAACATAAGTATCTACTTCCAGTGAGAAGCTATTTGCCAACTACCCAGCAACTACTATCACTAAGCACAAAGCTAATAAATACAACAGTGCTGTATAGCCATTTGTAGGTATTGACTGTGTGTTTACTCACCCTGACAATAACAGAGAAGAGAGACCTGCAGCCAGAAGCCAGGTTTACATAAGGATCCAAAAGGTATTCATGGATATGAGGATGGGGAAACAAGGCAAGTTTGGACAACACTGAAGTAACTTGTAAATTTACATCATAGGGCTGCAATAAAACAGGAAAAACACAGAGCTCAGTTATTTTCAGGCTGGCTTCTTTTCATCCAGGCAGCGTTTAACTACTAGAACCTTATATACAGGGTTATGAATAAAGATCAAAAAACAGATTAGAAGTCAGGTCCAAACCCTCTGCCTTCTAGAACAAGAATGATGTGAATATGACAGTTTGATATTAGATGTTATTATCTGTTCAATTGCTAGAATCACTTGAAGCTTTTGCACACTTGTTTATTGTAGGATAAAATCCTTTTCCTGTAAAACATTTCTTCAGCTAAACAAATAGCATAGAATCAGCCTAGATTAAACATCTGCTTGCTTCTCCTGGAAAATACACTGTGAAGTATATAAACTCAGGAAATGAGAGAGACAAATCCATGTTTACAGCTAATATGGTATTTCTCTTCCTCTACTTTCTTTTATCTTCGAAAGAACCACTGCAGCAAGCCCAGTCATCTTGTGGCAGCATGCAATGGGAGATGAGACAGTCCTAGGCATGTAATTCTAACTCCTTTCCCCAAATCAACCAAATGGAAGAGGCAACAGTGTTGGACGCCCAGAAGACACTCATCAATCATAAGGAAAAAATAGCACCTAACTTTCTAGGAAAAAACAGAGTGCCTGGCTTATAGGATTTACCACTCCAGTGAGAACCTCATTTCCATAAAAGCAAGTATTTTCACCATGGCTTCTTTATGTTCCAAGTACTTTTTTTTCCATCTTTGATTTTCTCATCACAGTGAAAACAGGTTGACATTTCAATTCAGCCCAACTCTGAAAACTAGTGGCATTTCCTTACATCTATTCAGCGGTGGAACAGACTGCGCTGACAAGAGATGGACAGCCATTCCCTTGGTACATCCCTATGCCAGACTGAAGATGTTACCAAACACACATAGTTTAATTTAACCTTGTTGATTTTACCTGAATCAGATTACAGGGCCCTCATTCATTCTCTCTGACTGCATATTGGCAGTAACATCCTCAGTGGCATAATCACATCTAGGAGAGGATGATTTCATGGCCTCAAATTATCATCTTTATGCTCCCAAGTTAGCATCCTATTGCAGAATCAGAGAACAGATTCTTCCCTTCCAAACTCTGTAAGGTTTGGAAGAATTCAGCTTCAGATTAGGACAGATATATTTAGATATGTCTAGATGTCTAAGCTCTCATTAGCCTACTCAACAGAGACCTTGATAACACTTGCCTACACACAAACACCTTGTTCTATCTCAGATGCTCAGGAGTATCTGCTGGTCCCTTGGCAGTTCCAACAGAGGGTGGATGCTGTGAGATCCGAGTTATAATCAGGATTATCTTGGGCATCACAAAAATGGCAACAGATAGCTCAGTCCAGGTACCCAAGTCGAGCCTTCAGTCAATAAAGTCAAGGAAGCTGAAAGAGACACCTACTTGCTCTTCAGTCTAAAAGCTCCAGAGCCTCCCAGAGCTGTTCTGGCAAAACTTCCACTGACTTGATATGGGCACATAACTAATCCTTATTCCTCATTCATTACCACACACTGCTGCACTGCAATGGAAGTTGTCTTATAGATCTTTTGAAGTGAAAGCACCCATTTCTCCCAGTCAGTGGCAGTTATTTCTGTACTTGATATTCAAGCAATAGATTCATCCCTATCTTATAACACGAGAAGCTTTCAGACCCTGGACCAGAGGTGTTATAGGTAAAAGAGATCACTACATTTTGAGTTACTGTGGAAAACTTACTCTGCAGACAGAAACACAAATTCCTTCCATAAATCCATTTCCCTGCCTACCTAGCTGAAATGAAGGTCTTTAGAGCTGCCTGATTCAGTCATTTCATTAGGAATCTTTGAAGCCACGAGCATTACCTGGTGTTCATAGGAAGAGAAGGAAACCAAGTAGTAACACATGGTGCATTGTTCAGACAGACTGCTGTTGCGATTTGAACTAACTGAGAGCATTAAGGAAAGCTGCTTCTTCCCATGGAGCTTTTATTTCTACCCATATGTCAGCAGACTCAGAAAGGCAGCTTTATTATCAGGTAACATGCTAAAATATTTATAACTAAAAAGGTGAAAACCGGCAAAATTTGCAGTTCAGGAAATTCTTACAAAGTTCCGGAAACAGTCACTTCCATGGAAATGTGTAATACTAACAGGAGGAAGCAGATACTATCTGGCAGATGAGGTACTGGATTTGAACAGCCTTGAAACAAGTTACTTCGCCATCTTAATGATACCTACCACTTCTGCAAAGTTTTCTGATATCTACTGAGAAAACCCGATAAAACCACAACAGCTACCAATAGTATTGTAACAAAGAACAGACATTGAACACATGCTGTTAGCACTGTGTCCCCACTGAAGGCTTTTCAACATTTTTCACTTTGGACATGAGCACCCATTATATCAAAATTGCCATTGACAGGATACAGGTATTGCTGTTTTGTACTGCTTTGTTTTTCCCTATGTAATTGATGGGTTTCACTGTGAATAACCCCCAGGAATTTCAGGGGCTTGTTGTGATACTGTAAGAATTCACCCCTTCTGATTCAGGCAGGACGTTTAAATTCATCTGGTGTCAAGAACCATTTTTGAGACCACAGATTGTACCATTTTACTTGACTAACCCAAATGTGTGCCATGCCGACAGGTAGTATATCAAACTGGGGACTGTGCTTCCATGCCAGATGCTACTTTTGTTGTAATCATACAAATCTGACACTACAGATGTAACCTGAGATCTTTACTTTCTGTCATTGCTCAGACAAGGTTTTCATTTCCATGGGGCTTGTTTTTCCTATGAGCTGATGACGGCCAGTCTTCATGACTCCAATCTGTAACCATTTCAGCTAGTCAAATGTGCAGAACATGTTCACTGGAAACAAAATCCAGAGAATATACAACACACGAATGGAAGAATTTGCCTTTCTTTTCTCACTTCTCAATTGTAAAAGTTGGTCCTCTCAAACAGCCTTCTCCCCAAAACACTCACAGAGCTTATCTAGTGGCTACTACTGGCTTCCTGACCTGCCTCTTATTTCTGGTCAGTGAAACGCTTGGTACCAAAAAAGTGGCTAACAAGAGAGTTTTTGCTCACTAATTCTATTAAATACAGCATCCTGCAATCTACAGAGACCTGGATCAAGGACACGGGACATTACACAATAATATGATGCTGTAATAGACACTGCAGTCATGAAACTTCATGGGACCTTACCGCGATTGCCCCTTAGCAGTGCTGGAAGTATCAGAAATTGAATTAATAACCTGCTTTTCCTTACCTGATCGAGAATCCTGCCCATTCTTTCAAACAGGACTTTCAAAAAGTGTCCTTCAAAAAATGATGCTTCTAAATTGCACTTTTCCAAAGGTCTGGGAGATCCAGGCCACTCCCACCGTAAACAGATGACACAATAATCCCGGAACTAGAAAAACATAGCGAGGAGAGCAGACTTAAGCCCCATGGAAATCATTTCATTTCCTTTTAATAGTCCATACACCTTAAAACCTTAATCTGTAGCTAAATGATAAAAGTAAGCTCAAAAAAACCAGTCATTCTAAAGTAAACACTGTCAGTTTCTATGCAGGCACCTCATTTTCTTCTTGACATTCATGCTGTTAGTGTGGTTTTAGAAACAATGAGTGGAGAACAGAGCTCCCAAAAAGCAGCTGGGGCCAAAACACAAAGCCAAGCCAACAACACACATCCTGATCAGGGTTCCTCTAAAGCAGGAACTACATTCATATACATTCCTGTTGACATTACATTGCCACACTTTCACTGAATTATATGTAGCTTATCTTGCTATCCACTCTATATTGCTCCCTAATTCCCAGGACAGGAAAGGCACGTATACATGCAGGAGCTACAGATGGAAAGTACTTCAGGGCTTCCCTCTTCCCTCTGTTTCCAATAACCCACACCAGTCTTTCGCAATGTCTATCTCTGATTTGCTATGGGCTGCCTGATGTCTCACTTTCGAGGAATTACACCTGGAAAGGAGCATAGGTCATAGCAGTGAAAATAATGAACAAAGGAATAAACAGTAGCAAAAGAGAGACAAAACAGACTCAGCAATTCTTCACTGCTTATAGCTTACCTACTTGTGCAGGCTCCCAGGAATAGAAATACAGAAGCAGAACAGCTATTTGGCTGTAATAATAGCAATAGGCAGGGCTATTCTTAGGGGGAAAATATTTTATGAGTAGCCATAGCATTGTCAGGAAGTGACAGAAAACAATTCTGTTCTCTAATAACTCCCAGAATACTCTTTCTCCCAAGACATGAAAGAAATACAAAGATGATATGTGCTTTCTGGCATCCAAGAATAGAACATACGGGAATTTTACATCAACCTTTTACTTATTCTCCCTTTCTTTTCAGGGGAGGCCACAGATAAAACAATAGCATAAATACAGAAGTCCAAGCTTCCCATCTTAAACTGCTGATACCACAATCCAGGGGTTATGAACCTTTGAATTACCTACTAACATAGTTCCCTCAACTACTCCACTCCTTTGCATAAATTTTTCTATTCTAGAAGATTCATGGGGTTTCAATAAGCTGCAAATAGACAGTGACTGTCTTCTAACCAAGGAAACTTTAGATTATGTTGGTAAAAACAAACCCCACATTTATTTCCAACCAGTCAATCATAAAGCTTTCCCTACCTACCAAAACTTCAAACCTGAATGCCTTAAGGCTGTGCATTCCCTGTGATAAGCCTTTATTTTTAAAGTCCCAGATTGCATAACTCCTATGCAGCATTTTAATTTCCCTTTAGTCCCTTCAAACAGCTTGGCAGGCAATTCTCCAAGAGAATGCAGATAAATGCAAAAGCAAATTAAGAATCTATCTGCAGTTCAGATTTTCTCTCAGTGTGTTTGTTATATGAATATTAATGCATTTAATGTCATCCATTATTCCCACTAGAGCAATACAAGGTGTATTTGCCATCAAAAGATCTCTCAAGGTAAGTCTTCATTAGAAAATAAAAATTGAAGTTTCCCATCTCCCATTACCAAAGATGCATTTAGTAAGGCTATTTATAGAACTATCTGGATGTTCTCATAAGTGCTTCAAACTCTCAAGGTCTAAGGAAGACTTTACTGACTTACTTGTCTGTGGGCATCTCTGAGGTAAGTATCATAACCTGTACCCTCCACGTGATATGACGACTTAGCTTCATCGGGTACGAGACAGAGGAAACTAAAGGGAAAAGGAGTACATTAATGATTATCTACAACCCGCAGAGCACCAGATCAATACTTTCTCATCACCTGTGACAGTCTACACAACACTGAATTGTCTGGCCAATTAATACACAGTTTCTGCCATAACTTTATGTGAAGAACGGAGAACACAAAATCTATTTAAGCACATCTCTTCTAACTGCTGTTTGTAATAACAAGATGCCTACTTCAGAACTGTTGTATCTAGCACTGGAGGTAAAAACTCAGTGGAAGCATTTTATGAGAACCAGCAGACAGAATGGAGATGAAAAGGAATATTCATAACCAGGTCAAGTATTTGCTAAAGGTCAGACTCCATCTTACAAGAGCATAAGGAAAATGTACTGGGGAATAAATGAGCCAAAAGAGAAGGAGAATCACAGTTAAAATCTTCTTAGCCTACTGCATAGGCAGTTTTATTTACCACAGTTAGTTGGTGGAACATCTAAGAATGCAAAGGACTATTTGAATATAAATGTCCAGGTTACAAATAGCCTTTGCTAGGTATGCAGCACAAATACTCTATGTCCTTATTACTCCACCAATATCTGACCTAAAAACCATCAGGAAATCCTGAATCTTAGAAGGGAGCTGTCTTTGAAAAAGAAATAAAACCCCTAAAATTTCTGGACAGCAAAATAAAACTCAGTCTTTTCACCCTGTTTCCAAATTTCAGCTTTATCCACACCTGAAGAACTGCTGGAGGCTCCAGTTAGATTTATATCCAGAAATATGTAGGAGCTGACTTTCAGTATGGAGTTCATCTTAGCTGAAAAAATACAAATTTGCAAAACACTGTGACTCCTTGAAACGTTTCTGTTCAGTGGCGGAGACTGCAGGAGGAGAATTTAGGAAAGTGTTCCTTATGTCTTTGCTCCAAACCATGTCCACCATGAACTATATATAGCAGTACTAGGGGAAAGAGGGCAAGAAGTGATAATGCCATTCCATGCTGGCTGTCCTTGGGCTGTTTTCCTCTGGCTAACACCTTTGATTATTTCTGGGTAAGTAGATAGGTCAGCACTGAAATACCAGTGCTGCTTTGCCGCTGTGTATTAACAGAGCAAACAGCAGTTGTACCAATACTAGTTGCTAAGAGAAGTACCGTCTGGAAGTTGCTCAGAGCAGAGCCTGTCCTCGTTGCGATATCCAATTGGAGGCAGGTCTAACATGCATAAAGGTATGTTGCAGGTGGCAAGAGGTACTCCTTGATTTTAAGGAAACAGAGAGTAGCTCCAGTATGGCAATTATTTGCTTATATAAATACATATATATATGCTCAAGGAGCTTTAGGAAGTTTGAGGGTTTTTTCCCCCCTAAGGAATTTACGACAAGACTCCCCAGGAAGGCCAAGTCCTGTAACGAGCAGTTTAAGTGTACCAAATATATTTGAGAAAGGAAAGTTTTATAATCAGTGAGGCTTTCACCACAAATTCTGAGTACACTATTAGCTGGAAAGTTATTCTATTTTGCTCATTTATGTTGAATTATTTTTACTTATTGTAAGCTCTAATCTGTCAGGAGTAGCTTTCTGATAAAATGCCACATAATTTCCTCTGTGGAGTCATTTTACCAGCTGGCAGAGAATAACATCCATTACAGAGTACATTTAATTTGCACAGTGTGTGCAGACACCCACACATTCAGAGAGTTAAGTGTCTGTTTCTTACCTATTTACAATTTTATGAACTTCAGTCTTCCCATCATTTTTTTGATGTTCTGGACTGGCAGGTGGAGAAGGACTGAGCCATTCCTGAGTTGACAACGTGTTATCTGGAGACAGGTCAGTAAATAACGGATCTTCCTCTAGGTCTCTGTGAGATTATATTAGACAAAAAACATTATCATTCATAGAATGTTATAGGAGGCAGGAAAATCTCTGGGTAAAAAGGCATGATTTCTATTCCAATTCTCTGAACAGCTGGGTGTTTTCCAGAACAGTATCATATGCACATCTCTTTACCTAATTAATATCCAGAAATGCCAATCCTTACAAATACCCAACAAACTTTGAAGAAAAAATCATAAATTCCTGATCTGAACAACAGATTAAACATTTCTGACTTCTACAAAATCACTGCATGAAATCACTTACACTCTAGCCACACTTTTATATGTGAGAAAGTTATACTTCAGGAAATCATTAGATTATTTTAGATTACTCAGAAATATCTAAGTTAAGATGCCTAAAATGGCTGGTGTAACCAGTCCTTATGCCCCCATCAGTAAAAAGGGAGTTACAAGAGTTATGTAGGGTATTTTAAAAGGATTTTATGTGAAGTGTCCCAGAAAAGTTCTTCCACCAAAATGATTCCAGAACAGAAATGTAAGCAAGACACCTCAGTGACTGACTTCAAGAATAGTCTAATCGAAAACAACACAATCACACATAGACTTAAGCTAGGTAGATGCATAAGCAAATTGATATATGGAGACCTTTGAGTGCCTACTGCGCTGGAAAGCTCTTTTCTCTTACTGTTCTACAAACTTCCATAAGTTGCTGATACAATAATTTCTCCATCATTTTATGGATACAGGTTAATACACAGAGCACTTGAAGTGCTGTCTCCACTCACTTTTCATTCAATTACCACTGATTTGCTCTAAAAATAAGGATCCAAGTTAGCTGCTGTAAAAACTTCCCATAAAAAAGAAACTTACACTGCTCCTGCAATCTGTCCATTCTCTACCACGTCTTTATCTTCTTGACAGAAAGGCTTGTATTCTGTGTAGTTTCTTTCTTCTAAATTTCTCAGAACCAAATTATAAAGAATGTGCTCACTGGGTTTTTGCAAAAGGTGCTCAAACATTCGTAAAGTCATTATGCTGATCTGCAACATAAAAAGTGACAGTTCAGTAAACTGATGCACCGCTGCCTTGCACGTATAGCTGGTTTGTACATTCTAGAGCACTGCAATTACTTATTTATGTTATGGAAGGAAGCAAAAATCCAAAGAAAAATGAGGTGATTGTTAGGCTGGATGTGGTATAAACATGGATGAATTCACACACACCTGAAAATCAGTATGTGGATGTACTTTTTTCCAGTAAAACAAAACCTGCTCTAAAATCTGCCAAAATAACAATACAAAGCACATCCAGAGAACTTATAGCTTAACTTTTCATATTACTATCAAACCATGCTGGAAGACCATGATCATCGTCCCAGTGAAATACAGAATAGGACTTACAGTAATAAGTTCTTAGTAATAAATATGCAGAATAAACCAAAGCCATAGTGGAATATTGTGACCAGAACTACGGGCTAAGATTTTTACATGGAGATATGTAGGCTTTTAGAAGGAGATTGACTTTAAGCAATACAGAGACAGTTTATAAAGAGAGCTTTGGAGCGCTTAGCTTTGCAAAGATCAACTCATTTATACACATAACTCGTTCTGACAGGGTGAGCAGGTAAAAATACTGAAAAAGTGGTGTATGTGAAGGCATAGATCTGTATTTCAGGCAAGCTTGGCTTTTACTTGAAAAGCAGAGGGTGGAGGTTGCTCCATGTTAAAAATGAATCAAGCAGTTCCTGAGGAGGGATTTTACTGACGTAAATGATTTTAACAATATTTACTGTGTGTAAAGCGCTTAAATCTTTATTATCTTTTAACTGGCATTGTGTACATTCTGACCACACTTACTTTATATATAAAAGAAGTTTTTAACTACAGCTTATGCAATGGTATGACAGAATTGACACAACACGGAAAACCGGAAAACAGCAGCGATAAAACATATAACTAAAATGCAATTACAGACACCAATTTTGCCCTGTCTTGTATGGGAGCAAGCCTAACTAGATATACACAGGGAGCAAGCAAATTTAGCAAAGAATCTTTATTAATGGGAACAATGTGCTAGCTGAAGGAAACAGCTTGACTTTCATTTTCTAAAGGGAATCTGTAGGGCTGGCAGTTAGAATTCTTTTCCTTGTCAACAGAAATTTGCTGTCACAAATACAGGTCCTCACAGCAGTGTTTTAATAGCCACTACGCCAAGACAGAACTGGCTGGCAGACATTCTGATACCATTATCACTTCTCACCTCATCAGATATATGATCACAGTGTTCGATTAACCTGTGTCTCAACGGATGTCTGTTGATGTCTGTCAAAGTTTCTGGCTCTCTGTCTTCTCCAAGTATAAAATAAACTGTTTCCTGCAGCAGGATATCTGAAGTCACCTGACGAACAATGCGATGTAACAGTGCAGTTGATGTGAGGATTCCGATCTCTGACCTGTTTGAACAAAAAATTTCATGTCAGATATGTCAAGGCCAGGTTGGACAGGGCTTGGAGCAACCTGGTCTATTGGAAGGCATCCCTACCCATGGCAGGAAGGTTGGAACTGGATGAGCTTTAAGATCCCTTCGAACCCAAACCTTTCTGTGATTCTATCAATCTATGTAGTAGATTTCAGCTGAAAAAAAACCCATCTTGATTCAGATCCTGTTCTGCTGTATCTCGCAGGATGCTACTCACGTTTGCATCAGCTGGGGTTCCATAACATCAATGAAAAATCGTTCCCGCACAGCTTTTGCCATAGCAACAGCAGCAGTCTGAAACAAAAGTACAAAATAGTATGTCTCAAACTCAAAAGCTCAGAAACAACTGGGACTACTTATCTGCTGAATGTATTTGTATCATCGGTAAACATTTCAAACCTTTTGTGCTTCTTTGATGAGTTGATCACAGTAGTCAAACCATGAAAGAAAGGAAATCAACGCTCTTTTCCCTGGAAAAGCAGATGCATCTTCTTTGTGGCTATAGGAATCCAAACTAGAGAACAGAGGGAAAAATATTTATTTAGTCTACAAGTAACTGAAGAATCTTGGACTTCATTCTTATTGAACTTAACAGAATAGTTAATGATCTATTGCAATGAAGTGAACATTAGAACAGCTTGTCTGACAGTCTCTACTCATCTGGCAGTACTGTCTATCATTCAGTGCTACACTAAAGGGTACACAGTATATACAACAGAAGAACCGTGGTTACGTTATTTCTTGCATCAGAAGGAAAACATCACTTAGTCTCTTCTTACAGGAAACAGACTACAGAAACTGAATCAATAACTCCTTCAGGTCAGAACCATAATATTAAGGCAATTGCTCTTCCCTACTCTGTAAGCAACCTCAATCAAGTCCACCAAAACCACACAAAGGATGCCTGAACACATCTCATTTTAAAGGCTCTAAGGAATAACAAAGGCAACATTTTCTTTGGTAAAGACCAATAAAGTTCTGGGTCTTTTCCCCTTCTAACTTCAAATTCCAACCACCAGAAATTTTGGCTTGGTTTTCCAAATACCTACTTTTTGTCTCAGTAGTAACAGATCACGAGCAATTCATAATAATGAAGGCAGAGTGGGGAAAAGGAATGTTTTGAGAATCTAACATGCAAGCACAATTAGGATAACAGGCCTTTATCTTCTGCTTCATGCTGATGAGTTATGCAGTAACACTTTCCTTCTTATTTACTGCAAGAATTTTGTAACAACAGCCTGTTATCAAATACACCCTCCCTCCTGCAGCAGCTTATAGTGCCGAGCACAGTGAAAAGTTTGCTTCCTAAATCTTTGACACCTGAACAAGACGATACTCTGTACCTGATACTACATCTACACTACCACTAATTTAATCCAGTGGAAGAACTTGCTCCCTTGAGGAATCTCTGCAAGAGAGTGTCAGTTAAACCTGGTCCCATGTTAGAATCACACGTACACTGGACGCGCAAAGTCACACTGCTATGCTGCAGCTGGTATCTCGGCTCTGCTCTTGAGACTTTAGCATGTAGCGGTGAGTATTTTACACAACTTATTTACCTACAGAAAAGTGGTTTCAGGGAGGGATGTAAAGTCGCAAAAACAAAAATCTTACCCCCAGTTAATTGCCTCCACTGTCTCAATGTCTAAGGGATCCAGTGACTGAGGCAGGGCTTTGTAGAGGGTGGCCAGCCTGTCTGTCAACAATTCACATAAACAAGTGCTTTGAGTCAGGCACTTGGCAGCTGCTGGTTCTGGCAAACTCACCAAAAGCATGAGGCCCTCACAGGCCTTTACTGCTATCCGGCCGTCCTGGCAGAAGGGCATGGAAGAATTAATCAGGGGGTGAGTGAAGCTCACTTGAAATCAAGAAGCAAACATCTCCCAAATAAACCCTCCCCATTCCCCAACCAGTGAGTGAATGCATTTCTTTTTGTTACCTTTTCAGTCATTGAAACTTAATTTAGTGATTTTGCATGGCACAAAATAAAGAATCTCACCTAAATCCATGTCAAATACTAAGAATGCAACTGTAACCATCCGGTTGACAGAACTAGTGCTGTAAGCCAGCTGAAGACCAAGATATTACACAATGTAATGTGGATGGAGCTGGGTAAGACATACAGCAGTTGTCTTTAAAAGAAATCAAATCTCCAGAAATAGCCCAGTGCCTTTACAAAAAATGCTCAAAACACATATTACCATTAATAAACTTAAGTATTATTTCCTAAAAATTGCATTTTTACTTTGACCTGAATTGGCAAAGAATATTGCCAATTTACCACTGCTTGCCAAACAAATCTTGTTTTACTTTTCATATTTAAAAGACAGTGTGCACACATGTATATTCACTCCCTCTGCCCACTTCACACAGCATCTGAACTACTTCATTTTACCACATTAGATGGAACAAACCCCAAAAACTCACAGGACTTTTAGTGAGGTTTAGTAGAGAATTCACTAAATTATAGTCTTGATTTGGACCAACAGTGGAAGACTCAGGTGATGATGCAACATTTAGTTCATCCAGACTGAAAGACAGATCATCTTCCTTCTCCATTTGCTCCGCGCCAGCACCACTGGGCATTTCTTCAGGCTGAACAGGCTGTCCCATATCTCTTGTCAGAGAGTCTTGTCCTTTTATCATGTCCTCTGTGATTACATCTGCTGATCCTTTGGAAGCCGTTGCTTTTAACTTATTCTGCAAAGCATTTGTGTGGAATTACACTGTTGAAATTACTGTTCATCCTGAAGCAGACCATTACTAAAAGCAATTTTTTGACATCAGCATTTGAAACACTTCTCTACAAGGCTGGATACAGTAACCATGTAGAATGCAGAGGGTTGAGGGCACACGGGAGTTTTTAAACCTAAACCATTTTTCAGTCTGCTTAAATTTCTCCTAAGGCCTGTACTATTCTGCTTCAGGGCTTAATATGCCATTTACAAAGAGATGGCATCTTTTCCTCTCCACCACTGAAGGCATATATTCACTTGATTTGATAGAAGTTTTTCATTTACCTTATGATTGCACCTTTAGACCTCAGCACATACGATAAAATATTCCTTTCTAGGTGAATTTATCTGATGTCTGAAACACTATTTCCAGTTGAAGTCATAGATTTTAACTAATTTTAAACTTCTTGAGATTTTATCTTCAACAGGAAAGGGAAAAAAGGTCTTTTATCACTGCAGAGCACTCTCAAGTTGTGTTTCTTACGAAGAAAAAGTTGAGTAGATCGAATGGAGAGAAGATACTGGAAGTTAACACTGGAAACTACAACATATCACAGACCCTTCCTGGAAGCTACAAAGCATCACTACTTAGCCTGGAAGAAAGCAACCCATCTTCCCATAAATCTGTCTCCAGCCCATAAAAAGACATTAAAATTTGTGCTCTGTGATACCACGAAGAAACACACTGCAAGGCAAGAATTCAGTGTCCTTCTGGCATAAGCACAGGTGAGTAATACTTTATTAGAACCATAAATTAGACTTCAGCACAAGACAATTTTTCAAGTGAGTACAGTAGTGAGATTATAAATCCAAATGGCTCCCTTTCTCTGTGATAACACCAAAATCATTACAAATATATCTCAAGCATTAATAATTTAAAGGAGTAACCATTTGGGGTTAATGGTGTTTAGTGCATACAAACCAGCAGGGACTAACTACATGCCAGTCTCAGGCAGCAAACTTGAGAGCTGCTCTGAATGCTCACTTGATTGATGTGCATTCACTGTGGAGAATTTGTATTGAATGTTGTGATACACTCATATAACCAACTCCCTGGAGAGGCAACACGGTGGTAAAAGCAGCACACTGCATGCTATAAAATAAGTATGATTTCTGAGTACAGTA
Source organism: Psilopsiagon aurifrons (assembly GCA_025447955.1). Classification (NCBI taxonomy): domain Eukaryota; kingdom Metazoa; phylum Chordata; class Aves; order Psittaciformes; family Psittacidae; genus Psilopsiagon; species Psilopsiagon aurifrons. Next base: position 40,729 of record JAOEHY010002184.1, read on the forward strand.
GAAAAATTTCTCCTTCAACATAAGCCTTTTTTTTACAGTGTGAAATGCATAAGGCTGCAAAGCAACCCAAATTTGTCTGTGAACCAAGTCTATCTCTCCCTAAATCTTCTAAAGTCTTCCAGTATGCTCCCATATATTTTAGCAATACACAGGAATATCTAAATCACAATGATGAGCCTTGCACATAAAACAGAACTGAAGGCTGGAAATGCATTTATAAAACACTTATCTTACACTGGTTTATTGTCTCATGTCTGGACTCTTCTGTCATTTGAAAGGCTCAGCTAAGTTTAGCTAAGGCATCAATGAGAAGACCTAACACATGTAACTGTATAAATATCCCTCCATACCTCGCTACTTTTATTTACATTGGCAGGTAACAGAGCAGTCTGTACATTGGACAACATATAGGCAGAGTTTTTACATGTATTTAAGCTTCCAATTGTCTAATCATGCAATTCTGCAGCTCAGCTGCTCACCTGCCTCTTGTAAAGGTGCAAAACAGGATCCTGAATGACCTAATAGAAAAGGTTACATAAAACATATATTCAATGCTTTCTAGACAAAGTACCCCTCTAAGGGAATTCAACATCAACACAGAGCAAACAATATATAAACACATTTCTATATTTTCATGAGATAACTATCAGAATTTCAACATCTGAAATAATAGGTGATGCCATGGATAAGTTCAAATAGACTTTATGAGAATTCTGTGAAAAGATCAAGTGATATCACAGCTAATGAGAATCTCCACTTAATTCATGGTGAGGAATATAAAGCTGGCAATTTGTAGTGATGAAAGTAGAGGTGAAGAGTGAAACGAATGTTCATTTTAGATGAAGGTACAACCTTCTAACAAGTCCTGTAATAGAACTTGTTTAAGGTCTCAAGAGCAGAAACTGAATCACAGATAATCACAAAACAATCAGTTGCAAGGAGTATCTCATGTAAGGTATGATAAGATGGGGCAACTAAGGAGTAAACGAATACGGAAAATCATGAGGTAACAAGTTTAGCACAAAATGACTGAGATAGAGGTGATAAATGTTCCTGTGTATGTTCTTTCTCTCTACACAGGAACAAGGAAAACTCAGTTTAAATTAAATCATAAATTAAAGACAAAACAGAATTAGTACATGGATTTTAAAGGTTTAAAACTAGTTCTTATTTCCACAAGAGAAATAACTTGCCCAAGAGATACAGTTATGCCATACAGCTTTAAGCAGCAGAGCTGAAAGATTTTTCTAAATACGAAGAGCATTCTGTCAGCAAACTATTTCTTATGGAATCATACAAAGGAAATCCTGGGTTTATACACATTCATCTTTTTATGTTCATAAAATACTGACAAAATAAGAAACTGGTTAGGCAAAGCCAAAGAAGGAAGCAAAACTAACAGATACAGACTGCTTTGCAGAGACGTATCTGCACTTGTTTTTAATTTTTGTGATTGTAGAGATAAATGCCACAGAGAATTCTGTATATTTACCCCTTTAAGCATTTGAAGGTTAGAAGTAGCTATCAAGTCACAACAACAGTACCTCTAAGAGGCACAGACGTGAACAGAATATTCTATTCTAATAAAGAACAATTCTGCACCCAAATACCTTATCCAGAAACAACTGTCAGAAGTCGTGAAGGCATATTCCTTAGGCTCTGACATTTAGAATAATGTTATGAAGGAAACAGGAGCTCCAAGAAATATTCTTCAGCTTGCTTGAACTCTATAGCCAGCAATTTGTGAAACTAGAAATCTCTGGAATTAGGAATCACCTGGGTTTTCATGTCTGATTTTGAATGCTGCAATCTTCCTACTTTTCGGAAGAATGCCAATGCCTGACAAAACACTTGTGGTTCACATGACTGGGATTCTCAGGTTTGATTTCAAGGGCACAAGTAACATTAAAAGTAATCCTGGTTTGGATTTACTACCTTATTCTGCATGTAACACATGTAGTAGTTTGCTCCTGAGTGCTTCTAATGTTTAAACACTAACTCCTCAATCCTTACACCATTTCTACAGCTTGCATGCCAGTGGACACAATGGCAATCAGGGTTGTATTTAATTAAGGTAAAAACAAACTCAAGATACATTTTTTCCTACTGACTTATAAGCGATATTCATATACTCAATGGAAAATAATATATCTTTGCAGTTTAGCAGCCTTTGCTGTTACAGATCTTGTTTGCAGAAAGCCTGGTATTTGTGAAGGACACTATATCTACATCTTTTCACCTACATATCATATGCTTAATAAATACTGTGCCACTTCAGTAAGCATCAAAGTGGGAGCAGGAGGCACTTCTAAACAGACTTTTATAAATTAAACTTTTATCTGCTCCCTCTCAACAGGAACAGAAAGCCAGCCCAGAAATTCTTTCTCCTCCCACTCTGATTTCATCCATGCCACATGTTAAGTTTGAAGAGAGTAAAGATACTTGGCTTTCTTACAGATAGAAAATAATGTCAAATTGTAGATCGTGAGCTGGCACTGCAGCTAGACCATATGTGCTACTACCAAATAAGGGCCCAATCCTGCAGAACACTTAGAAAGTCGCAAGGTGTCAATGCCCCATGCAATCTGTCCCTTCGTCTTTACTGGGCTGAAGACAAAACAACATCAGCAATCCACTGTCTCCCCTCACATAGTGATCTACATTACAATCCATGTCCCTACTCCGAAGATACTTTCACGACAAAGGGTAAGGACCTCAGGCAGGTGTATTTGTGAGCTCTGAATGAAATTCTACTAAAAATAATCAGATGCATCAAGTCTCTGGAAGTAACAAAACCAAACCAACCAACTTCTAATATCACAGAAAAAAACATACAGAGTGAATGAAAACAAATCTAAGAAGCACAATGTGATACCTTCACTACTCCATTAGATTTTGTCAGTGACATAGTAAATACACCTAGAAACTTTTGGTTTGGTTTACTCACCTCAAGGAAGAAGTTGACCAGGTATGGATCCTGTTTCAGCTTTGCACACACTATACAGAGAAACTGAATTTCTTCATTTTCTGTTGGTGTTGCCAGAACTTCACCACACAGCCGGATTAATTTCTGTCACATAAGGAAAAGCAAACAATTAAGACAGAGAGGAAATTACAACTTTTTTCTAGGAATGATGGACTGAGTTCTTTTTCTATACACATACTACAGTGATGTAAGATTATTGACTTAAACATTTGCTCTAGGTTTAGGTTGCTGTGAACGAGACTTTTTTATTACTTTTGACTTGCATTGCAGTTGCAGTTCAAGGCTCCAATCATCAATACATTAAACTGATATTGCACCCAAGCAGTTTCTTTAACTCACTTGACAGTGGAAGTATTAAAGAGCTCATTAGCTACAGCAGAATAAGAGTACCTTGTCATGCTACAACATAGCCTACTTCAAATTCGAACAGTACCTGCACTGGCCTGTGCACGTTTATGTGGGGAAGAAGAGGCTGCCGTATTCTTCCAAGAAGTTTCGTATAAAAAGCCAAAACTTGCTGTTTCATTCCTGGAGGGCACTGAAAGAAACCAGATGAACAATAACAGCAATATAACAACCGTGGAGAGAAACAAGATGCAAATTTGTCACTCAAAATAGCTAATGAAACAGCAATACTTCATCCCAAAGCATTTTTTAAATATCATCATCTGTTAACTCATTCCTTTTATCGACATTGACAGAGGACACCAAAAAAAGTTACATTTCAGTACTATTTCTTTTTTCAACTTACTCATCATTTCAGTTAATTGCTTCAGTGCAGACTTCTACCAAACTTTACAGGAAATATTCCCTACCAATAGAATGATAAGGGGAAATTAACCCTGAATTAATTGGCTATGTGTCAGCTGTCTAATTTTACGGTACTGCACTGCAAACCCCAGCAATTCAGTGAGTCAGTACGCACAAAAAAATGATGATAAACACCTCAATGTCTATAAAATGTATTTGAATTCATGAGCAATTAACCTTAGACAGACAGTGTTTACAAACAGGTGTTCCAGGACAAGAGAAAGCTGTTGTTTTCCCTGATATTCAGAAGAATACAAATCACAAGTATCTGCGGAACATCCAGATCTTTGTTCTACTGTCCCTCATGCACCACATCACATGAGAGTACTTTCACATCTCCATGAGATCTGATGGCTCATGGTCCTTTTTTCTAGCTAAATCCCCCCTGACTCTGTGTCCTACCATGTCAATAAATGCTGTTATTCCACAGGTTAATTTTAACCCACATAATTTCTCTTATCTGATTGACTGGGAATAGAGCATGAGTGGTAACAGCCAGGAATGACAACTGCCTAACCTGGTTCTCCTCCCAAAGTAATTATTTCTAGATTATTAATCCCAAATTATCACTGAGTTATCAAGCAATCCATTGAAAATGGACCGTCAGGGTGCATCCACAATAACGTAGCAAGTCTAAGTGATTGCTGTGAAAGGATATTACTCTTTTTCCAACAGATCTTTTCAACATCTTGCAAGCACTGAACTGTGTGTTTACTTCAGATGTATCAACTCACAAGTGGCAAGCATAAAGACAGGCTGTAGAAGAATTGCTTGTACAGGCATATTTGCGCGAGTGCAAAATGACTTCTCTCAACACTTAGAAACATACAACTAATTACCCACTTCACATATGTCACCATTGCATCTTGATTTCTTGACAAAATTTATAGATTACTGAAAGAGCTGTACTTCTGAGCAAGTATTTTCAATACATCTTAGTCTGATTGTAGGACAGCTGATGTAGTAACAGCTCTGGTCCTTGCACAGCAAGGAACATTCCAGGGTCAGACAGCTAGTACCCTACATGTCTAAATATGTAAAATCTAGTAGATTAAGAACCCATGACAATGTGTAAAAGACTGACTGAATGAAACCATGGAGAGCTCCAGCTATCCTTAGATCAGGATACACCATGCTTTCCTAACTGCATCTGCCTCATGATACACTTCTAGCACAAGGGCTGCTAAGTTAATTCATTCCATGATCCATTAAACTCCATACATGAGCCTGCCAAGAAAGACTGTGTCATGGGTTCAGCAGTAGCAGTCATTTTTCTCCTTCTTGGTAGTTGGTGCAGCACTGTGTTTTTGACTTGTGGCC
>JAOEHY010002185.1:0-25424 GCA_025447955.1 Psilopsiagon aurifrons
GCAGCTGTGGGGCCGGGGGCAGGACGCGGGGCCGGTCTCCACCGCACGCGTGTCCACCCCTCGGGAGCGGCGGGGCCATGGGGCTGGGCAGGAGCGGGGGGTTTGTGCAGTGTGTCGGTGCTGCCCTGACCCTGCCGAGGGGCTGCGGTGTGACTGGTACCGGGGTTCCCGTCTGTGGGAAGCGTGAGCCGGTGGAGGTGAGAAGAGGGAATTTATTCGTGGTGATGGCACGCATTCCCTCTTCTCATCAATAGGAAAACCGGATGTTTGCGATGGAGTGGCTTATGCTCCTGGTGTGCCTCTTGTGCCAGGCTATGTAAAGTGATGAAGGGCAATGCTTGGGGAAAGGCATCCCTTTTGCTGGATGGTGTGTCCAATCTGTGGTGATCTATACACAGTGCCCTAATTGTTTTGAGGGGTTGTTGGTACCATGTGTTGTGCTGTAAAAGGGATTCTGTTTAAATGAGGGTGAAGTAGCTCATGAAACACGTACGGAAGCCTTTCAGAATGGATGCAGCGATTTCTGCCCTCTTCACAAAGACATTTCTGGCCTCAGAGTGTTGGCAGTGGTCATAAAACGAGACTAAGCTTCAAAAAGAGGGATGTTGGTAAGGAAAAGCAGGGAAGAGATGGAGCTGAACAGGAAAGAAAGGTGGTGGGGAAGGTGCTGGGAGAGGAGGGCAGCAGAGCAGCTGGGAGGGTAGGGAGGACATCGGAGGGAGTGCATGGAGAGTGGCAGAGAAGCACTTCGTCAGTTCTGGTGGCTCGCTTATAAACGAAGGATGTTTTTCATAGTACACACAGTACCAGAGTCTGAACCTGTAAGTGGATCTTCTGAGCAGCATGTAATGAAAGTTGGTAACTAAGGCATATTTTAACACTGACTGTCATGGTTGCATCCCTCAAAATGCCGGCATGCTTCTTTGTCTAGGGGCTCATCCCAAGATGTGCAGGTGCCAGCAGGAATAGATGGGCAAATCAGCCCGCTAGCTGCTACACCTGTAACGTTGTTGTTTCTAGAGGAATTGACGTAAGAATAAATTCATCATCTGTGTGATTAACCCAGGATTGTCATCAGCATCATGCAGGGGTGTCAAGCAGAAAATTGTCTCCTCCAACAGATATGTTTATTTAAATCTTGTTCTTGAAATTTTGCTGATGATTTATCTGCTTCATCTTTGGATCCATTGCTGGGGAGTGATAAGACAATAATGTGAGCTTTGAGAAGTCTCGGCGCTGTTGCCTCAGCAGTGATTGATAACGAGACATGCTGGAGTATGAGGACCCTGCACAACAGTGTTTCGTTCCCTGGTGTCCGGCCCCTCTTGCTGTGAGCAGGATGATGGTTTAAGTGAATGCTTCTGCTTCAGCCCTTACAGTGCAAATTCATTTTTCTATTTATTCATGCTTATTGAATGCTCACGCATGAATGTTAATAGGCTGCTCTTAATACAATACAAGTACTTGTCTCTGAATTAAATAAATCTACAATTAAGACCTCATTCTCCAGCAGCTTATTAATGGATTTCGCCTGCTTGAGCTAGTCTCGTTAGTAAAGCTGCTTGGGGGAATGTTCAGTGCAGTGGGGACATTGCAGCACTGCTCCTGTGTTCTGTGCCTATGAGTGTGTATTCAGACACCTATGAGCAATCAGCAAGAAAGAATGTGTGCTGCTTTGAATGTTTGTGCATTAAAACTACAACTGTATAATTTTCTCAAGAAGATAAATGCCATGAAACAGAAATGGTGGAAGAAATGCTGAAATTGTGTCAGACAAGATTCTGTATTATTCATTCTCATGCATGCTCCTGAAATTGGGAGAGATTCTGACCAGTTTGGGTTGCAGTGTGATTTCTGTCAAAAAATAGATTTTGATAGCTCATTCAGGGAGATGAATGCTGCACTTGGCAAGATGTTCTCTATAGGAGATGGCAGGAAAAAAGAAAAAAATTGATCCCATGAGCATTGACACAGTAAACAATCCTATTTCCAACAGACACATCATCCATTTTGTCTGAAGCTGAGAGCCACATCTTTAAGAGGATAGTCATCCTACGGAAAAAGGAGAGGAGTTGATAAAAGGCCAAGCTTGAAAGAAACTTGACGTTTTTCCTTTGAAAAGGGAAACGAGCCTAATGAGAGCTCAAATCTACAAGCAGGAGAAATTCTTGAGGTGTACATTTAAGTTACTACTTTAGGGTCATTTTAAAGGAGTGTAAAAAGAATTTTGCAGGAGTGCTTATGCTGAAAGTCATGCTGATGTGGAAGCACAGCCGCATCTGGCCAATGGTAAGGGTACCTCTGGGTTCCAACATTTCTCATGTTTGGTCTTGAAGAATAGCTCTGCTTTTGAGAAAAATGCTTTTACTTATAGAATATTTCCTTTTCTGCCATTTTCCTTTTGTTCTTCTTTGCTGTCTGCCTTGTGGACATTAGGTGAGAAGATGCTTCTCATCTTCCACAGCTCTTGTGCCTGCTGCCCCACCAATGTGTCTGGACTGAGTTCTTGATGATGAAGTGGAAGCAGATGATTCTCTGGTTATATTTAGGTGTCCAGAGCAGGCAGCAAGCATAGGCAGGAGAGCAGTAGAACCTGGAGCAAGAGATTGGATTGCTTCTGAATGCTTCCAGAGCATGAGGTTGATTGAGTTTCAGATGTGTCCTGTGGCAAATAAGGCCACGTGCCTGTCTCTCCAAAGAGATGGATGTGGACTCCTACATTGTAATACCCTTTTCATTCCTCCACTGCATGTACAGAGAGAATACTCTGAGCAAACACTGAGCTGTGTTCAGCCGTAAGGTGCGGTGGGGCTTTAAAATAACAGAAATTGCTGTCTGCAGTCAATAGTGTAAGGACTCTGGGTTAATAACTCTTTTGATCTCTGCGTGGTAATATTGCTCTCCTTCCTGCTGGATGAGTGCTACTATCTTCGCTCCACTGAGGTCCCCAGTAATGTCAGTGAAGTTAAGGAGTTTTAAACTGTGGCTGTCATCATCATAATTGTTGGTTTAACTTATGCAAATTATCCTGAGCTCTGATAATTTTTCGGTTATGGAGTAGTAGACTGCAAAGAGGTAAAAGTCCATCAGGCCGTCTTTGTGGACATGTAGAAGTACAAACCTTAAATCAGTGCCCATTTCTAGCAGTGTGAACACAAATCTTAGCTGTCCTGAGGATCTGCCATACCCTTGGTCTTGGCTGGAATCAGCTGTTCGGTACACTGACATTCATCTGGCAATGCTGCAAAGGACCAAACTGCAAAGGACCGAGTTGCCAAGTGGCAAATTTGTATGGGTTAATAACAGGATGTTGAGGATCCATGATGGCTGTGGGGATCTGCAGTGTAGGTGGCTCTGGAGTCCTGGGTGCAGTTTGCAACTGTGGGGTTGTGGAATGAGGTGTATCAAATCCACCTCTGACAGCAGCCATAGCACAGACCTGCCCACTCTAGGATGAGAGGCATCATAAATTTGCTCCTTTGCTAGCAAGGAGGAAAACCAGCTTGTTCAATGGGAAGAGCGCATGAGATTTGGAAAGCTGGCAGGACAGAAAGTGAGGTTTTGGTAGAGAGCAACAGCAGTTGACTTGGAGCTGCACATGCAAAACTGAGCAAGCTTTGGGCAGGAGAGAGAAGGTAGTTTTAGTCACAAGGACAGTCAGTGTAATGGTGGTGGACCTGCTGGGAGTCAGGAAGCCAGAAGCTCAGAAGAGCTCAGAACTTCCAGATAAGGACCCTGTGTACATCAGAGCACAGGGACTGTACCTAAAGAAACACAGGTAGGGAAATGTGAAACATTGCTGAGGGGATGGGATTTCCTCCTGTGTCTAAGCTGCAGGATCCAGGGTGCTTCTCAGGCCTGGGTGTGTGCTCCAGCTGTACTTTGGCTTAAGTGGGTGAGATGCAGTAGGGCACCAGCTCCTTTCTGTTTCAGCCTACACCCTGGTTTTCTCAGGAAGGACACCCACTTGCAATGGCAGAAGGCACCTGAGGCCTAGACAGGGGTGCAGGTTTGGGTGTTTGGGAGACTATAGCCATTGGTCATATTGCAAAAGCAGATACAATCCAAATACTTGAGCGTCTGCACAAGAGGAAACGCATGTTGCTTACAGGGATCTTATACCCATGGAAGTGGGGATAGCAGGGATGCTTTGATCAGGAAGTGGGAGAAGGTGCAGAATAGCTGTGAGGTATGTGTATGGGTCCTGTGGGTCAGGACCCCAGCACAGGAACCACCCAGCTTGGCACACCTCTGCCCTGGCTGCGAGACAGTAGAGCTGGAACCAAGTGTCTGGCAGAGAGAAAATGGTTTCCAAAGTCAAAATGTCTCCTAGATACTGACGGTAAGCCTTCCTCATGTCAGCTGCTCCTTCAGAAGAGAGTTGAGTTTGAGATAAAATTCAGCCTAAGCTGCTGCTTCACACACTATCAAGTGCTGGCAGATGCACTGTGTTACAGGCAGTTGCTCTGAAGAGAAGCTATGTGAAATACTAATTTAATGGATTGAAAAGAACACGTATAACATTGGGGTGGAAGAATGTGCAGTGGACATGTTTAGTTTAGAATACTCTTTTGTCTGGCTTTTATCTATTGAACTTACCTATAATTTTAAGCATTGGAGCATCACAGAGTTGTTAAATAGAGCCCATGTGTGTGTTTCATGTTGCCAGGGATGTTTTTCAATTGCAGCACTGTACTGGATTGGGGTACATATGATTTTTAAAGAAAATCATGATTCAAGTGTTTCAACTAGTCAATTTGTGTATTTTTTTAATGTATACGTATCAAACATGTTAAGTCCTTTGGTGTCTTGTCTGGTTTTGCTTCATCTGAAGTTACCTTAAGTTTTGTAAGCCTCTAACCAGTTTTGTTAGTTTTTTGTTAGGTAGGTAACCATGTTCACATGGCAAACATAAAGGGGACAAGGGAAAGTATTTGCACAGCTGGAATGTTGACTTCTTTTCATGAATCTTTTACAAATTAAATGATAGTTCATCCCTGAAACCCTGCAAAGACACAGACTCTGAGGCTCATCTGGCAAGGTGTTAACCAAGGAAAGCTGCAGGACAAATCCAAATCAGTTTTGGGATAAACAAGTACGTAGAGAATTTTCCTGTGGCCTGATCCCTGCTGCATACCTCGCCAGCTCTTGGCTGGGCAGGAGGCAGCAGAAGCCATGGCTTTTCTCTCTTCTTGCGCAGTTAGCAGCGTATCTTTGTAGGTTATCCTAGTGATTGCAGGCAATGCCTCTCTCCCAGCTGGGCATCTTCTGGCTCTAGGTGAGCAGATGTTTGTTTCATAAATGGATTAAAATGAAATAAAAAATGAGAACAGTTTTAGAAGGGCTGCTGTCAAATCAGTCTCTTATCAGAGGGAAGTGTATGAAATGGATCAGCACCACAGAAGATGCTACAGATAATACCTGCAGAGGTTGGTGATCTCACACCTGCTCATGAGTTAATCCAGATCATAAATGCAACAACTGACTTTTACACAGCAGATGCATCTGTTTGGGTGAGAGCTGAACACACTGTGCTGCTCCTTGCATCCCCTGTGCACCAAAGGCAGCTTTCTGCTTTCTGGATCTGTTGCCTGCATATGTGATCAGTAGATGCAATTACGGAGGATGGGTTTTGTCTTCTCCTGTGGCTGTGTGAGACTGGAGCAGAGCAGGAGCCCTGTGAGTGAGTCAGCACTAGGAATGAGTGATTTGAAGCCTCATCCTCATTTGTGTTTCTCTTGGTGTTGTGGCCGCACGTGAGAGCTGTAGTCTTTGGCCAAGATCCTGCTGTGCGGGTGAAATGCAAAGCAAAATGTCAGTCTCTGTCCCAGAGAGCTTCCAGTCTGTGGCATGACCCAGCAGATGAGTACAGTGAGGCAGATGGGAGAGCGCAGGGGAGGGTGACGTGGTAGCGGTCAGCACACAGCATGGCAGGCAGCCGTCCTGGGGCACGAGCTGCTGCTTGCTCCTGTCTCCCATGGGGCACACTGGCAGAGTCAAGTTCCAACCTGAAGTATCCACTTGTGCCTTGCGCTGGTGCCGGATGACATTTAGGAATTGTTCTAAATGATGATGTGGGAGAAGAGAAGAGGTAGCAGCTCATCCTGGGATCTCAAGCATTGTAGGCGTTTCCTTGATGGTCATCTGGGAGTGGATTGACAGGGGAGAGGAGACATTGAGGAGGTCTTGGGCTTCACTACGCTGTCCCCTTAGCGCTGCTTATTGCAGTGCGTTCATTGGGAAGCTCAGTGCTGCCTCCTTCCCTCGAAGGTGGCTGTGCCTGACCTGAGGTGCGTTACAGAGGTTTGGAGGAAGATGTTATACTCGAACCGTGTGTGCAGGGGTTGTAGAGGGCTGGTTGTACATGACCCCTGCCAGCCACAAGGGGAAGGATATCTCTTTTCTCTTATTTTGCTGTCAGTTGACTTCCAAATAGAAGAGTCTGTCCCTGGAAAGCTTTCTGTTTAGGAGAAGCTGTTTCCTTGCTGCTTCTCTTTCATGTGCATTTAATTCTAATGCAACATTTATTAAGTCAAAAGCACTCTGTTCTCCTGGCTAAAAAAAAAAAAAATATCTTTACTCTGTCAGATTCCTACATCAGGACAAGTGTGGAATGCTGTAACTACTTTGCTTCCAATGATTCCGTTTGACAGAATGTATGTGTCTGCTTTATGTAGGAAAGAATTAAGGTTGATTGGAGTAGTTGTTTTGAGAAATAATTTATCTGTGCCATTATTTTCTGAAGCATTGTCTGCTCCTGTGTGAGTGCCTTCAGTTAGATTAGGAATGTGAACGTTTTAAGTTAGGAAAGGGCTGGCAAGTTGCTAATGTGCTTTAGTGGGGCAGTGGGACCTGACTCACACAGGCCCCTCAGCTCTCCCAACTTCTCCTCTTCCCCACAGACATCTGGTGTGCAGCAGCGTTAGCATATTTGAATAAGGATTTCTGGTCTCCTGCAAAACTGCTCAATGCAGTTTGAATATTTGTCTATCCAAATGATGTTCCTTTGAGGTTTGGTTTCATTTTTGGGAAAGGGTGTGAAAACCATGCCCTACTGAATGGGAACATGTGTAACGATAGGGATCCTGCAGCACAAATGATGCCTCAGTAGATGCCATTGCTTAAATCACTTGCTGATGACATACACAAATTAGGCACGCTCTGCTTTTGCTGTCAAACTGTGCTTGCCTTGGGATCTGCATTTAACTTACATTTTTGGCATTACTTTTGCCAAGCACACATATACAGGCTGGGAAGCTCTGGTACAGCCAAGCGTCATGGGAATACAGCAAAGCTCAGCAGTCCTAGCTTTTAACCAAATCCAGCCACAGTTAAATCACTGTGGCAGATAATGTTTCAGCTTTGTGCTATTAGTGTTATATCACCTTTGTCCAATACACAAAGAACTCATACAGTCTTTCAGGAGCCTGTTTAAATGTTTGAGTGCTCGATTTGCAGAGTACAGAGTGTACAGAGGTAAATGTCACATTCTTCTCAAAACTGGTTTATGATTAAGAGGAACTCATGCTAATATTTGTATGTTGTTATTCTTACAAACGTAGAGACAGAAGGGGTCCTGAGGAGTTATGTGTGGCTGTTCCCCAAATAACAACCTATTCCTAATGAGGAGGATGTTTTACACTAAAATTTAGCTTAAACCTCAGTGGAACTTAAGCTGCTTTCTGTTGTCTTGCTCCCAGCAACATGGGAAGCAATTGATCGCTGCTTTCTTCTGAGCAACTCTGCACATCACAAAACTGTTCTTCCCTGTGCTGATAATCCCAAGACAGGAAATTACCATAATCACAACCATTGCTGCCTGGCATCACTCTTCCTCCTCTTGCTTTTTGGACCAAAGAAGCGTGATTGAATTTTGTAGGTCAGTTTTCAAGCATCATATTGGCCTTGTTGCTGTACTCAGGATCTTGCAGGAGGAGCAGTGCCTGCTGTCTGGCTCCTAGCAGGGAGAAGTAACTTCTCTCCCACACTTTGTGTGTAATACTCCTATAAATACACACAGTGCTTTGCAAGAGTGTCCCCACTGCTGACTCGCATTCAGGTATAATCCAGATCATTCCCTGCAGGACTGCTGCCTGGCTACTCATTCCCTTTCTGGAATTTGTGCATTAATTCTTTTCAGCATTATGAAGTTCCTGCTGTTTCAGGGAATCATAGAATGGTTTGTGTTAGAAGGCACCATAAAGGTCATCTAGTTCCAATACTTGCACTTAGCCACATCTGCCTTGGTCTTGGACACTTCTAGGGATGGGGCAGCCACAGCTTCTCTGGGCAGCCTGCGCCAGGGCCTCACCACCCTTGCAAGGAAGAACTTCTCCCTCATATCTAATCTAAATCTCTCTGTCAGGTTAAAGCCATTCCCCCTTGTGCTGTCCCTACAGGCCTATGTGCAGAGCCCCTCTTCCAGCTTTCTCATAGCCCCTCTAGGCACTGGAGCTGCTCTGAGGTCTCCCCTTCAGGAGCCTTCTCCTCTCCAGGCTGCCCCAGCCCAGCTCTCTCAGCCTGGCTTCAGAGCAGAGCTGCTCCAGCCCTCACAGGGTCTCTGTGGCCTCCTCTGGACGCCCTCCAATGGCTCCATGTCCCTCTTGTGCTGTCGCCCCAGAGGTGGATGGAGGACTGCAGGGGAAGTCTCCTGAGAGCGCAGTAGAGGGTGAGAATCCTCTCCCTCAACCTGCCGCTCACACCCCTTTTGATGTAGCCCAGGGCATGGTTGGCTGCAAGCGCGCGTGGCCAGGTCATGGGGAGCATCTCATCAAGCAGCAGACCCAAGTCCTTCTCCTCATGGCTGCTCTCATCTCAGTCTGTGCTCAGCCTGTGTTTATGCTTGGGATTGCCCCTACCCAGGTGCAGGACCTTGCACTTGGCCTTGTGGAACTTCATAAGGAGCACCCAGGCTGACCTCTCAAGCCTGTCAGGGTCCTTCTGGATATCAAGTCCATGGTTAACAGTTCCCTCCAGAGTGTCCACCAACACACAGCTTGTTGGTGGACACAAACTTGCTGAGGGTGCACTTAATCCCACAGCCCATGTTGCCAGCAAAGATGTTGGACAGCACTGGTCCCAGTACTGATCCCTGAGGAACACCACTTATCACTGGTCTCCACATATGCTTTTATTGAATTTCCTTGTGTTGATTTGGCAGATCAGTCTGAATTCTGTATTGTTGGTTAGCAAGACCCATGCTGCTGGGATGTTTCCAGGATTGGGAGGTAGGGTGAATGTCTGTAATAAGGTGTTTTGTCCTCCAGGCATACTGCACCATTTTGTGGGTGATTTTGGCAGCTGGAGATCCTTTGTAATTGAGGATCCATGGGTAAAGTGCAGCGTCCTTAAAACCCTTTGCTTTCAGTGCAGCTGGAGTGGCCTGTTTTTTCCAAGCACCTTCTCATCTCTTCATTTTGCAGCGCTCAGCTCAAGGGACTACTGAGGTATCATTCACAGTTAGTACCTAGAATAAAGATAATTGTGGTTAATGGTACTTCACGCTGGTGGCAGATCTGGTTTAAGAGGTTGTATTCTCCCTCCACAAGGAATGTGTGATTGTGTCCTGGAGCTGACCATCCTCTTATGTGAAGCAGCTCCACTGTTGGTGGAGTTGGATTTGCAGAATGACCCACCTTGAAAGGGAAACACTGACAGTGTGTGGACCCAACATGCCCCTCACTTGGCTCCGTGGGCAGTTTGGCACTTCTCGGCATCCTGGAAGGACTGGGTGGGTGGTTTTCTTTTTCTTCTATTTTTACTATTCACCTTTTTCCCTTCTTGTATGTGATTCATGACATCCCAGCACTAGTGAAAAGCCAGGAAAATCTGTTAAAAGATTTTAAGACTTCTGCTTTATATATCCTTATTTGGGTTTTAATGAGATTGTCAGGAGAACAAACAAGAGCTTTTCCTCTTTCTAGTGCCTGTTAGACTTCCAGCTGTTGTAGTGGGTTCATTTCTGAATGGCAGTGGCATAAATCAGCCCCAGTTCCCCCCAAACTGGAAGGAATTGCAGGAATTGCTGTCAAAACCCAGTGTTCTGTTTCAATTGTGGTTTTGGTTCATTTGGCACAGACCTGCACATTTTTGTGTTGGCTGATTCCTCTGTATCTGCTCTTGTGACTCACATCGTCCACAGTTGCATCCCCTCCAGGTTTGGGATTTTTGTTCAGGAAAGGGTTAGGTAGTATTACCTGATGTGCCTTGAGATAAAAGCAGGCTTTCTGCAGTAAGCAGCATAGTTTTGTCAAGAGTCTGTGCGTGTTTTAAATAATAAATAGTGAAGTTGAGCATTTTCAAAAATGTCTGAGGTTTGGTCTCTAGTAGGACAAGGGAGAATGGCTTTAAACTGAAACAGGGTAAATTTAGATTAGAACTGAGGAAGAAGCTCTTCCCTGTGAGGGTGCTGAGGCACTGGCACAGGGTGCCCAGAGAAGCTGTGGCTGCCCCATCCCTGGAAGTGCCAAGGCCAGGTTGGATGGGGCTTGGAGCACCCTGCTCAAATGGAAGGTGTCCCTGCCCATGGCAGGGGCTGGAACTGCATGAGCTTTAAGGTCCCTTCTACCCCAAACAATCCTTTGATTCTATAGTATTTGTTTAAAGTGAATGGGATTTGGGGTTGTACCTGCCTTCAGCTGTTCAGAAAATTACCCCACAGCCCTGCAGGCACGGACCTGAGACTTTGCTGTTCTGGTCATGCAGAGCAGCTGGAGCAGCAGAGCAGACTTCTGCAATTCAAGTGAGTTGATGAGGAACACTGAAGAAGCTGGTCTAGAGAGCAGGGCAAGCAGTGCCCAAAGCAGGCGTGTGGGCCAGTGCTCAGCCTGGCAGACAGTGCACATTAAACCTGGATGATTTATGGAACTGTTTCTGTTAAAAGCTTCCTCGTGCACTTTAGAAAGAGGAGCTGCCAGATTGGTCAAGATCCAATACCCAGACAGTTGGAATTGGCTTCTGGCTGCAGTAATAACCGTGGTGAAACTCTTTAACAGGCTTTGCAGGCTGCGACATCATTGCTGCTTCTCAGAAAACAGACAGTGTCAAAATGTTATGTTCTATGAGGACATTTCCATGGTAACGTTAGCGTCCCATGGCACTCCTCCTTGCACTGTGGTGTCAGTGAACACTGTCAACATTGTACTTTCTTCCTCCATCTGGGGCCTTTAGGAATGCTGTGGTACTGATCATATGGATCACTGAGTGACTGCTCTTAGATATGGGGCTGAGGGTAGAAGAGATGCTCTCCCTGGTCTTTTGTGTGTGTTAAAAAAGGCAAGTATTCCTTCTTGGAGATAGCGACTCTCACATAATTCAGCTTAAAAGCACCTGGGTTTGCTTTATGCTGCACCAAGGAGCAGCTTTCCCTCTGTGATCGGACAGCTCACTGCAATAGCTGCTCTGTGTCTGGCATTGAGGCACATGTGCTGCTGTCACCCAGGTCTTTGTCAGAGTGCTCTGAGATCACTCAGTTCATGAAGATGCTCCAGTCTTGTTTCGGGTCTGATCCTTTCAGCCTGGAGAAAGCTCATTGCTGATGTCTGTCTGCATCCTGATAGTTGTCTGCTCCCTCCTCCCCTTCTTTTGCAGGAGGCAATTGCTGCTCCAGTCACTGCTGCCCGTGGGACTGGTTTTGGACAGCAGCCTGAGGTCTTTCAGTAGAGTTTCATCTCTGTGGCTGCCTCCTTACTTTATTATGGCTCGATCGATAGTTTTGGCCTGCCTATAAATATTTCAGTTCCTGCAGCAACCTCTGCAGTAACAATGTCCCACTAGGATTTTCAGTATTCCCCCTGTGTTTTTCTTCCCTTTTCTTCCTGTATTTCTGTATTTCCATCAGGTCATGTATTCCAAAATTAGCATCAAGGCGGGGTTTTTTCACTCTGCAGGCAGCACGTGTTTATTGGATCTTTTTCTTTGTCATAGAGAAAGCTGTTCTCAATATTTAATTGATAAGTTGGAGCTTTGGCAAGAAATAATAAAGGTAAAGATGTTTTCTCTCTGGCAGCCCAAGGACCTTCCACCAGCGCGTGTTTTTCTTTTCCACTTGATGCTTTGTAAGAACAGTTGAGAGATCTTGGTTTAGTTATTGTGCATGTGCAGGTTCTGAAAATTGCCTGGGTAAGGAGACAGTCATTTACTGATTTGCCTTCCCAGTACACATAAGCTCTGATGTTCAGTCTAGGTCTGTGGATGCACAGCAAGTCTCTTTCTCACGCCACAGTGCTGCAGTGTAAAGGGAGCACTTATGATAAAACAAAGGGCTTGTGATTTTAGTGTCTGGTCTAAAGTATTTCACTTGAAGGGACTGAAAGGATAAATGCCACTTGGATGATCAGGGGACTGCAGCACCTCTCATAGGAAGACAGGCTGAGAAAGTTTGGGCTATTGAGCCTGGAGAAGAGAAGGCTGCGTGGAGACCTCATAGCAGCCTTCCAGTATCTGAGGGGGGCCTGTGAGGATGCTGGGGAGGGGACTCTTCATTAGGGACTGTAGTGATGGGACAAGTGGTAATGGGTTGAAACTTAAACAGAGGAAGTTTAGATTGGATATAAGGAGGAAGTTCTTTAAGGATGGTGAGGCGCTGGAATGGGTTGCCCAGGGAAGTTGTGAATGCTCCATTGCTGGCGGTGTTCAGGGCCAGGTTGGACAGAGCCTTGGGTGACGTGTTTGAAGTGTCCCTGCCCATGGCACAGGAGTTGGAACTAGATGATCTTAAGGTACTTTCCAACCGTAACTATTCTATGGTTCTATGATTCTATATGTGGCTTGAGATAGTGGGTTGAGGCTAGGGGTAGGAGCAGAACTTGACTGACAATTACATCTGTTCCTCAAGACCCACTTCTGGACTGTTTCACAGCAGTAATTCTCAGCTCTCCTGTTTGAGTCATGCCACAGTCCCAAGTTATCTTTCTATAAACTTGTTTTTCATCTGTTTCCACTGAACTCCCAGCTTCTACCTAGTAACTGGAGTAGGTCTGTTCTGTGTCCTGTCTCCTCTTGTCTCTGCAGAAGCACTCTTACTGCTCCTGGACAGCAGGCGCCTGCTACGGCCCAAACTCATTTTTTCCCAAGACCCAACCCAAGCCAAGTGTCTCTAAACCTGGCATCGTGTCGGCCCTATTTCAGTAGTTCTCTATTTCTGTCTCAGTGCTGCCTGGCTTACCTACTAGAGAGCTCTATGAAATATTGCTTGGCTGGTTGAGGCAAAGTTAGCTGCTGCTCTAGGAACAGTAGCCCCAGTCCATTTTACTTGGTGAATTTGACTCTGTTTTCGCAGTCTGTTCACTGCACCCATCTGCTGCAGAGAGACATCAAGTTTGCAGGACACATTGGCTGAGAAAATCAGGAGGTCTTATTTCAGACCATGATTTTGGTTAATTTCCTAAAATACAGAAAACTGATTTATTTCCTCAGACACCTTTTGCCTAAAGCCCTGAGTTTCCGAAGATCACCTGTACAGGGTATATGAAAGTGTTTGGAGGGGGAGGTGAATCTGAAGTGGTGACAACATGATGACCTGAAAATGTTTCACTGATCAAAATATTCATTAATAATTTCCCAGTTTCTGTCAGTTTTGGTAAGAATGTGCTTTTATGTACGAGTTGACCAATACAGAAGTGTTCTGCAGGTGTCAGTAGCGCAGATTAAAGCAGCATTTGGCGTCTGATACTCAGTAAATGGTTTGGAAACTGGATTTTGCCTTTTGATACTAAATTACTATGTCAGGAAAGAGTCTTAGCCTTTTATTTCAGTACGGGGGGGGGGGATGAGGAGGGAAGTTTAACATCTTGATACGGATACATCTTCCATGGTTTAGACATTGTAAAAGACCCAGTAACCTGCTCTATTAAGCTTTTAGAGGCATCAGACTTGAGAGGAGATTGCAGTCAAAAGTGAATACTTTAAAACTTGCTGATCTAAATGGTCTAATAGTTGACCTGGTTTTCCCTTGATAGCCCTGTGCTTATCTCTTCAGACCTGCAGGTGTTCAGTCCACTAAGGCTGAAGTGCAGAAAGGGGAAAAGAGCTGCAAAACTAGGACAGACTTGGATTATATTTAACAATGTTCTATTTCGACATGACAACCAGCTATCGAACACCTACAAGTTTGCAACTGTGATTCACTCGGAAGCTGACATAACTGATGTCACGGGGTATTAATAGCTACAGAATTGTAACTGCTTTTAGCAGTGAGGTTCATTAACAGCCTCTACAAACACACTGACAATCAGTTGAAAACCTGAAAATATTAGGTATATATAAAAATGGATTATGCCATAAAGGAACCTCCCTGTGCTGCCAAATGTGTTTACAGCAAGCTCTTGCTAGTGTTAGGCGTAATGATTCCTCTTCATTACTTTCAGTAGGTCTTGCTGATAGCAAAAGGTGTTTGAGGACTGATCCACACTCTAAATTAATTAGGAGCTGTTGATCTAATGGGGTTACATGATGTGAGTGTATTTGGGAGTTGCTGTGTCCACAGCGTTGTTCTTGCCAAGTGGAAACTGCCCAACCAATTCTTGCATAGTGCCAAGGTTGTTTTGGGAGGTACTTGGTCCTTCACTTGTTTTAGTTGAACATTTTGGCTTTGACAGGAAGTATTTTTGTGACAGACCATCCCTAGACATTCTCAAGCTGTACTAAGTGCACTGAGTTCAGCTCCCCTTTGGGCTTTGTGTGCTTTCCTTGGTGTAGGCTGCTGGCCATCTCCAAGGAGACTGGCATGGAGGAGATGTAAGTGTTCACTGCTTCCTACTGTCTTCTTTGAAGATACTGAATTAGTAGCTGACGATGATGGAATGTTAGCGGTCCTCACCAGCCTCTACTGACTGTCCGCTGGGGTGAATGAATCAGTTACTTTTCAGGCTCTTGGTACAATCATCTCTACATTACATATGTCCAGTTTTTAGGTTTGCATTACTGGTATGATAGATTGAGACTGTGCACAAGTGAAATGAAAATTCAGGAGGGGGGAAGTGTTTGTGATGGGATTCAAGAGGAAGTGTTCGGGATGGCTTTGGCTGTATGTAGAGCTGTGTAGTCAGGCTTGTCACTGGGAGCAAATCTGTGGCTGTGTATGTTCAGCTGAGATTTCTAATGCTCTAGGTACCTCTGAGGAGCTAGTCCATTGCTCCTTACTGCAGTCATCTTCTCTTGGTTCCTTCTTTCCCTTCTTTCTCTTACATACATCACAGTGCCTCTTCTCTTACTTTTGCCATGAGTAATTCAGTTATGCTTAAGTTTCCAGGTGATGTCTGCTGTCTCATTCGTGTGTCACCTGTTTTTGGTGCCTGTCATTTGGATGTGTCTGCTTTTGCTGGCCTCATATGCTCACTTCTGGAGACGGGAGGTCTCCAGAGACTGGCAGGAATGGTTGGTTGGCTCAGAATGCAGCAAAATTGTAAGTAACAGTTGTTTGGAAATGGTACTGTTTGGCAAGGGAGCAGAATTCCTTGTTTTGAGAAGATGGAAATCTGAGGCATTATTCTTTCTCATTGTTCTTTTTTACAAGGTTTGAAACTTTGTTTAAAGTACACCACCAAATGATCATTCACCCTTCCTCCCCTGGCATTATCAGCAGCTATCCAGATAATGAAGTGCACTTGATCATCTTCCACTAGCACTGTTTATCTCTTAAATGTCACAATAGCAAATGATTCATTGGGCATATAACAGCAAGTGATCAAACCACCTCTGGCTAAGTGTGTCTGTGTTGAAACAGCCTATGACAGTGAAGGAGTGTAATTAGCAAGACACATAGAATGGGATTGAAAAAAGATGTGAAAATAAGCAGAAGGATTTCAAAAGGATTAGGAGACTAAATGATAAACCGGTGGTTAAATGGTGCATGATTAATGTCTGTACAAGTAAAAGGTTGACTAAATATTGTGACTCTGTAATGGCTGCCCCAAAGTAAAAGAAAATGGTTTGTTCGAAAGATTCTGGAGGTGGTTTTATATCAACACCTATGCTGACTCTGGGCTTAGACCTGTTTCTTAGACTTGGCTTAGGTCGAGGTGGGCATCCTG
Organism: Psilopsiagon aurifrons; assembly: GCA_025447955.1. Lineage (NCBI taxonomy): Eukaryota > Metazoa > Chordata > Aves > Psittaciformes > Psittacidae > Psilopsiagon > Psilopsiagon aurifrons. The sequence goes on from JAOEHY010002185.1 coordinate 16,032, forward strand.
AGTGAGGCTGAAGATGAACCTGTGGTTCATCTTCAGTCTTTTATAGTAACAATCAGCATCAAAATATCAGGTACCCCAGTGAAATGCTGTGAGAGAGTTTATTCCTCTTCTGAACCATGGTACAGGTGGGAGTGTCAAAACTGTTGAGTCACACAGGCAATTGGTGGCTCTTTGTTATTAAAGGACATTATAATGTACGGGAGCTGTTTTTCTCAGTGCTACAAAACTGGTTCGTGTATGCAGAAAGAATCGGAAGAAGGTGCAACTTCCACAGTGCTTGGAGAAGTAAATAGGAGTTGCTCTCAGTCACGTGGAATTGCTGGGTGTCACTCTGTCTTAATACTGACTTTATTATGCCTTTCATATAATGCCTGATACAGGGCTGGATTTCACTCTCATTTCTTGCACTGCATCTTAAATTCTCATTTTCAAGGAGGTACGGAACTCTTCCATCATGTAGTAAATACACTGTTGAGGATTTTGAACAAACTCTGAGTTTTCTCTTTCCTGTAGTATGTGTCTACTGTTTTAGGATCAGTATTTGCATTATTCCTGCCATTCTTTGGTTTCAGTCTAGACCTCCAGCTGTTCTTAGATGTGCTCAGTTGTGTCTTAGAGGAAGCAAAGTTATATATTAATATGTTTTATAGCTCAAGATTTGCCTCATACCAATAGAAGTCGATAGCAGTTAAGTGCATCTTAATGTTGAGATGCTTTGACCAAAGATTTGTGCTTAATTTTTCCATTGGGAGCATTGAAGCAGAGCTGCAGGATAGGGAAATTTTGAATGCAGCTCAGGGCATGGTTTTGGCTACCAGGAAGAACATTTGCTGTTACTACTGCAGTGTGGACCCCAGTGAAATTATTCTGTAACATCTGATTAGTTGTGTGTGTGCTTCCCAGAGGATTGGGAGCTACTTAATTGAGAAGATTGCTGCCATTGCTTGCCATGTTTTAATGAAGAGGTAAGACGGTGTCTCCTCTTTGAGGTTTCCTACTGGACTGGTGCTCTGCAGCATGTCAGTAAGACTGTTCTGAGGGAAATCAAGCTCTGTGTTCAGTGGCTCCCCGCTTACAGGATTTAGTCTCTGAGCACTAAATGATTGTGAGTTCGGTAATTCATCTCCCTCCAACTGGTTTATTGTCATTTGATGTATTAATAAGTTGTCTCGGATTGCTCGCCTAATGCTTTAGCAGAGCAAAGTGAAACCAAGGCTTGCACTAAGCACAGCTTGTGCATGTTGTGTGAGCAATGCACCATTTCCCAGCAGCTGGCCCCAGAGGGTCAGTGTACCAGCAGGTAAGGTGTGTGAGAACTGAACCTCCTAAACTGTAACCTTGTTTTGTCCATCAGTATCCTTTCCCAGCACTCATTCTCTGCCTCTCTTTTGCCATAGAACAACTTCAGTTTATGCTTTCTTTTTTCAGAAGTAGATTGTGGTATTTGGGATGCTTGTAGAGCAGTGTCCATACCTGCCAGGGTTTACTGTGCTTGCTGGTGGTATTAGAGCTGGAAGAAAACTGCCAGAAGGTATTGATGGTAAAAACAAACCCTTCAAACTTCTTTGGTCTTTACTCATGAGTTGTTTCTATCTCTGCATCCTGCACGTGTTTCAGAGGATGGGTTTGTTTGCTGAAAGAGCAAAACAAAATGTTGACAATTCCTGGTACCAGTCTGCAGCCTCCTGTGTGAGCAATGTCAGAGGCGTTTGTGCCTCAGCATTTCCAGGCTTTAAATCCAGCTGGATCCTGGAACCAGAGCATCCAAGTGGCCAGGTAGGGATAGCACACCAAGTATCAAAAATCATAGAATGGTTTGGGTTGGAAGGGACCTTAAAGCTCATCCAGCTCCAACCCGCTGCCATGGACAGGGACACCTTCCACTGGAGCAGGTTGCTCCAAGCCCTGTCCAACCTGGCCTTGAGTATCCCCAGGGATGGGGCAGCCACAGCTTCTCTGGGCATATGAAAGAATCTCCTGGGGGGCTTGTGGAACTGTATGTCGTACAGATGCTTGTGTGTACTGCCTGGAGTTGACCTTTCTGATTTTTCTTTTTTTGTGAAGTCGTCGTTTAGCTGGCTACAAGCTGAGTGTTGCAGGGTAGAGTGGATGCTATTGAGAGAGCTGTGGCTGACTGATGGGAAGGGCTTGCTGCCTCTGTTTTCTAGTTCACCTTGCAGTGATGGTTTACAGCTTCTCTTATACCTCACTGTGGAAGACAAAATGTCACACTTTGAATTCATTAAGTAGCTTTATTTGTTAAGGAGGGGGAACTATTGAAAGGGAAAGCTGGTTTACAGAACAGTAAAATGCAGGGGGAAAAGTCACTTGTCTGTAGCAGAAAATACATGAAACAGGCAAATATTGTATAACATTCAAAAAGGCCAAGTCATGCATGTTTCTAAAGACAAGCCAGGTATATGGCTTGTAGGGCACCAGAAGGATGTACAAGTCATTCATGGATCCAGAGGACTAAAATTTAGTAGTGACTTCAAAATCAGGTGTGGCCTTAAGGTTTCTTGCATTGGAAAGTGCAATGGGAGCAGAAGAGAAACATCTTTCACCAAATGAGGCCAAGGATGAAGCACAGACCTCCAAACATCTGCACGCCATGACCTAGAAACTGCTTCAGCTGGGAGACTAAAGCCTTTGGTGGAGACTGCAAAGTGCTTTCTGTGCAAGTGTCAGACGCGCAAATGGGTTCACTTTGGTTATCACAAGCACCTTTCATGTTCCTTTCCAACCATTAAGCATCTTCAAATGAATGTTTAGGTAAATGGGAAGCTTTGAAGCAAACACCAATGACTGCACTTGCTTGAGTCATCCAGCAACCTAAGAACTGACCTTTCATAACTGACCTGTTAGTGCTTGAAGGTCCTGTGCTGGCCTAGCCTGCCAGCCTGCTTGCTCAGGAGCAGAGCACCTTCGGTCTGCACTTGCCAATGTTAACTTTAGGTAATTTTGAACAAGTACCAGCTACTTTTAAAACTTAGGACAATTCATGAGCAAAGAAAGGGCAAGAACCATCAGCAGATACTATAAGCTCACTCTCCCAGTGCTAGTTGCTCAGATTTCTTCTAGCCATAACTAAGATGTGAGCAAGTCTTCTTGTTGCTTGCTACATAAATTAAGTTTGAAACAGGTAAAAACGAAAGGCAAATGGCAAAATTAATGTGTAGCTGTGTGGATATGTTACTGGTGAAATGGAGGAGTGGTGCCAGTGCTGAGAAGTGGCAGAGAGGTTTCTATTACTGAAATATGTCATAACCGATCAGTAACTTAGAGACAGAGGAAGAGCTCTGGGACAAGGGTCAGTAAATACCTGACAGTTCGGTTTTAATGTTCTTTCAATGAAGTTGTTTCTGTGTAGTTGCCCATTCAAGGAGACCTCTGAGTATAGGTTTTAAAGCTGGTGCAGCTATAGGCAGATTCTCATGAGCATTGCAGCATCAGCACTGGTGGTCCAGGCATGTGTGGATTATGCATGAGCATGCTGAGGGAGAGGGGAGCAACAGATACTCTGTGGAGGGGCAGGGTCTGCCCTGGTGGTTTGGACACGTGGGGAGATCAGGTGGGACATCCAGTAAACCTATGCACAAGCTTTAGAGGAGGGAAACTTGAAAGCAGTTTAGGAAGCACATAGGAAACTACTGCAGTCTGAAGATTGTGATCGCACGTCTCTGCTGTGGCAAAACAGAAGGAGTAAGAGAGGTTTGTGTCTTCAAAGGTGCCTGGAGAAAGTCGGTGAGATGGCAAGAGAGGCCGACATGAGGGAGGAAAGCTATGAGGGAGGTGAATGCTGGACGTCAGCCTCCAGTGTCTCAGGGGCTTCTTCTGCTTCTAACTTCTTTTACTCATTCATTTTGTTCAGTTGCTTTTTGAACCTTGTTAATGTCCAGCAGCACCACGAAGTCCTGCAGTGAGGAGATACCCAATCATTGGCAGGGACCAGTGTCTGCTGCCCCTCTTAATTCTAAGTTGTTGGCATGATAAATTCTTGGCTGTGGGTAGCCACAGAGCTGTGGTGGGGCAGACTCATTTTAGCACATTATGCTGGCTTAATGGCAGTAATAGAAAGTCAATTTATAGGCAAGAACAAATTGCCTTTTTATATGGGGAGGAGGATAATTTCTCCCATGTGTTACATTATTAAATTTGTAATCTTCATTTGTAATGCTTTTCAAAAGTGAATATTAACAGAATCTAAAATACAGATCTTAAATTTATGAGCTGCATTTTTTTCACCAAACTCCTCAAGTTCTTTAATTTGTCTTTAAAGGTGAACTTGAGCAAAGGTGGGTTTTTGTTTAACTTAATAAATTGAAATCCCTTACTTGTTCCTTATCTCTGGACAAGCTTAAAGGCTCCAAAGATACTTAAATGTAAGTAGCAATAGTGGATATCTATTTCTATCTTTGCTGAGTGGTGAGTTCTGAGTTCAGGCTTATTCCCTAGTGATAAAAGACACTGGAGGGGAAAAAAAATGACACATTTTCCTATGCCATTTGCTAGCGAGGAGGCTGTTGTGATGCTCTCTTGTTGCCAAGGAAACAGAGCCTTGAACTCCTGGCTCCACAGGAAGGAGGAGGAGGAGGAAGAGGAGGAAAGGCTTTGCTGTTTCCCTCCTGAGCTTGCTATGAAATTTGGACTCATTATCGGGACCGTGAATGTGTCAGGACTGAGGGTCAATCTCTGAAGTTCACTTCCAGAATTGTGTGTCCTGCCTCCTTATGTATGGCTCTATTTTGAAGTAAATCTGAAGGCTGGAGCCCGATGGCAGAGCTCCATTCTCGTGCTGATAACATGGGGTAGGTGGCTGCATGCACACTGGGCATCAGTACAGTTACTGTGCGGAGCAGGGTGAAATGGAGCCTGGGGTGTGCAGGCAGTGGTGGAACAGGATTGTCCTACTCTGACCTTGCCAGCACCATCCTCAGAAAACCCATGGCCTCCTTTATCTCATACCCAGTCTCTGAGTATGAGATCAGCAATGTAGAAGCTCACTGCGGGTGCGAGAAGGAAGCAAGTTATGCAGACGCAGGTTCTTTATAGCGAGGTTAATGCACAGTGTCCTCTCCTGACCTAGTTTCATTACTATTGGTCCATCATCTTATAAAAGAGGTTCCCATCAAACATTTCTTTTTTTTGTTACTTATGTTAAAACTATTTTTTCACTCCTAAATAAAGATACATATTGCTCTGTGGTGTGTGTTTGATCTTCCTGAACTGACATTGCCTGGTGCTGGCTGTATCACAAGCCCGTACTTCGCTTTTATTCTTCTTCATCTGTTCTCTTTTCTGCTCTCACAGTGGAAAGAGAGAAATCAGCAAGGTGCTTTGATGCATTTTGTTCATCCTCGCTCATTCTACAAAATGTATTTAGAAATACTTGGCAGAAGTGATGGGATTTTGGTGAACTTGCTGCCATGTACGTGCCATGGGGTAGCCTTGCACCAAACAGCCATCCGCTTCTGACGCTGTGCTGCTCCATGGCAGTTTTACGCTGTAAGTGATTAATACGAACTCCATTCAATACAATATTGAACACCACAGTGGGTCTGTTCGTGACAAAGGACTGATTCTTTCTGCATCTAATGGTTGGTAATTGAGAAAAGTAGATCTTTGTACTGTTCCTAAAATGTATTAATCTGCTGCATTGATGGCTTTTTCCTCTAATCCTCAGTAATCTTCAGACAGGCATGATATCTTGGTTGGTTTCCCATGTTCTCCAGTATCTTTCAACAGAGTTAAGACAATTATGCCTATTTTGCAGCTCTGGCCAAAAGGTTTTTTTTTTCCCCCCTCTATTGGGAGCTCAGTATTCTCCTTAGACAAATGGTGAACTGAATTTCCTGAATGGACTTCACATAATTTGAGGTGTTTTTATAGCTGAGTGCTGCTTTTGTGCATGCAGAGAACAGATGTAGGAGGCAGTTATGTGTCTGCCATGTTTGTCTGTGGGAGAGTTTATCACTCAGATGAGAGTCTGCATGCAGCTCTAGGGTTGGGCTGTGAAAATTTGCTTGGTTTTTTTTCCTTAGGAGGCTGCTACTTAAATCTCAGTGACTCTGTTACCAGTGACTCTGGTATTGGATGGTGTTTTCCATGTCTTAACAGTTCCACTTGTCTCCAGTTGAAGGTATTTATGATGTATGATTGCCAAGGCTGTCTGCTGTAAGATGAAACCCAAAGTTTTGACCACTTTGGTTTCTTAGTCACTATGAGCCTCTATATCATAAGGTCAGTCCTGTCCTGCTTTTGGGCACCAAAGCCTGACCACTGTCTAGAATCTGTCCAGAGATGCCTGCAGCATCTCTGCATTGTGACTGACAGGCAGGGTGCTCTCTTTTCACTTCACCCAAGCAGAATCAGGCACTTGGGCTGTATTAAAATGATCCTGCTCCGTTGTACTAGGTTAGGGAGGGAAATTGCTCTGTTTAGTGTACCTGTGGTGGGATGCAGCAGCTGCCCAGCGCAGCAGGCTCTGCACAGCCATGGACCTGTCAAGGGATGTGTCTGCATGAGCCAAATCCATAGAATTAGAGGGGGAAAATGCTCTGGCTTGCTTGCTTCCTTTAGCATTTGCTACAGCTTTACATGAAAGTACCTTTGGTGAAGCCTGACACAGATATCCTCCGATGAAATTGCCTGGAATTAGAAGCTGAATGCCTGAAATTGTTTGACTTCTCTGGAAACCAGACCATCCTCTCCCCCTCTCTGCTTCCACAGTGGATCAAATAATTGCTTCCAAACGGACGCAAGTTATTAAGCCGTGTGTATAATTAAAGTCAACTCCTTGTGAATTCCATCATTCATTTCCTTAAGGAAAATATGATGAAGTAATTACAACCCAAGCTAAACACAAATCAAACACTATTCTAAGTGCTATTCTGCACCGTGATTCTAGTTTATGAATGACTCCAGGGTTCTGTGGGCTTCATGCCTGTTACAGAAATGTGGCTGTGTTTTTAATTGTGTTTATAACAAATGAACAAAAGGTTCCATGACTCACTCGCTGTGCCAAGACTGCTGCTCACTCCTTGTGCTCACACACACGTGGTTTTGACAGAGTCACTCGCTCCTAAAAGAGGAACTGGAACAGAGGAAAATGGGAAAAATCTTGTTAATAAATCTGGCCTTGTCAGTTCTTTCCCCCTGAATTTTGTCTGTACCAAAACAAAACTTTACCTGCCTTAGCTGTGAATATGAGGGAGGCAATTGTTGTTCAGAATGTAAGCCAGAAACCTGTTGTTACCCCCCTTTCTGTCATTCGGATGGTGGGAATGTCATAGCACATACTTCTCAGTTTCAACCAAATTTGGTAGAGAAGTGGAAGGTAAGGAGATTCTACAAATGCTGTTAAAAGAGGGCTCTGAGTAGAAAGATCCAGACTAGTGCTCCCGAAGAAAAGGTATGCTGTATAATCTCAGCTTAATAGAAACGTTCTGAGTGAAAGCAAAGCACTGGAGCCAGGTGGCTGAATGAAGAGTGGTTTCCTGGATGGAAAGGTATGTCACTCCTCTGAGAAGTTTTCTTGGCTTCTTGAGGCTCAGGACCAGAGCTCTTTTCTGCACCGGGGAAACACTGCTTGCGAGCAGGCTGCTAAAGTGATTTTGTCCACTGCTTTCTTCCCAAGAGCTACTGTGTGAAGAGCAGGATGCTGGGCCAGGCAGGTTCAGTGGGCTCAGAAAGGGCAGAACAGTCTCTGGCAAAGCTTTCTGGCTCAGTGAAGCATAGGCAGGGCAGCTCTTTCATCTCATGCCGTTGTTTGCTTACAGTGACACTTTCTGGCTGCTTCATTTTTGGGAAGTCACCTCATTTTTGTGATCCTCTTTTAAACTGGGAGGTGTTGCAGCTCAAACTTATTCATATTTCAGATCCTGGACTTAAGCAGGATCCTCAGAGTCATTAACAGTGTGAGATGGAGGACAGAATTAGGACAAAGTGCTCTGGTTCACTGCACTTGTAATTAAGAAGAGATCTTCACCTGGCCTTCATAACTTAGGTTGGTCAGCTGGAGGACTTCTAACCACTGGGACACGAGTCAGCTCCCCCTCTGGTCCTCCTTTTGTGGAAGAAGAAGAAGGAAAGCCCTGAGATGGCCTTGGCAGCCAAACCAGCCACCCACCTTTTGGCTTTTCATGTTTTCCTGATGCCCAGTTCATCATAGTTTTAAGAGTTTTGAACTAAGAACACTTAAAACACCGCTGCTCTTTGGTATTAAGTCTGACATTTCCCCCATCTTTCTAGGAATAGTGTATTACAATAGTAGTTTAAAACCTGTTATTTATTGATATCAATTGCCTGTGGCTGTTCCAAATTATCTGAGCCATCAGCTAAATCTTCCTTGACTTGGCATATACTCAGATATAAATCCCCCAGGATCTTCTAGGGGAGCAAATGTCAGAGGGGGAGTTAATCTTCTAGTGGGGCTTAAACCACAAAGTCCAAGAAGTGGGAAGTCTCGGTCCCCTTCTTATTGTGTGTTTGGAATATGTGTGTATGTTTGTGGATATGAGGAAGATGCTCTTTGCTATGAGGGCAGTGAGGCACCAGAACCAGATTGCCCAAAGTGGTACATGCTCCATCCCTGGCAGTGTTGAAGGCCAGGTTGGACAGGGCTTAGGCACAACATGGCCTGGTGTGAGGCATCCCTACCTGTGGCAGAGGGGTTGGAAATAGATGATCTTAAGGTCCTTTCCAACCCAAACCATTCTTTGATGCTATGATTCTATGGGTTTTTTAAGTCTTCACCCCTTGCCCCAGCACAAAAGAATGAGAGGATGGAGAAGGGCCTTAGATGTGCCTGTCCCAGACATGCACAGCTCCTGGGACAGCCGGTGCAGTGTCAGCAGTCCCATGCCTGCCTATCACTGGGGACTTGGGCCCACGGAGGGGCAGTGCTGGGGTTTAATTGCCAGGCTGCTGGAGGAACAGTGCAGGAGTGAATTTCTGTATGCATATGGACATTTCATTTAATGAGGCTCTCCTGCAAAGCATGGCAGATTGGGGGAGACAGGAGGGCAGCATGTTCCGTTTTCTTATAAAAAAGAAAAACGCAGAAGCAGCCCTCAGTTGAAGCTATTTGGATCCTGCTGCTGCAAACAAAACAGAGACATGGAAAGAATTCTGAAGAGTTGGATCTAACTGCTAAGTAGTTCCCATGAAATGCTCTGAAAGAAATGTATTTTTATTGGTTTTATGGCACTGTAACTTTTTTATGGGTGAAAGGTAAACAATTTTTTATGGTAGTCAAAAGATCTGTTTAAAGATCACTGACAGTGGAATACATATCCTGGGCCACATCAAAAGGAGCGTGACCAGCAGGTCGAGGGAGGTGATCCTGCCCCTCTGCTCTCGTGAGACCTCACTTGGAGTATTGTGTGCAGTTCT